>CM032155.1:28541152-28716510 GCA_018901935.1 Pugionium cornutum
CAAGCATAATGCATGGCATCACGCAGTTTGGGATGGATTTGATTACTTGGAGGCTTTGTCGTACCTATTTCGGTCATAAATTTTGTCACAATTTTGAAAATTAAGCTAGATTTACGTGGCTGTTGGGTTCATGTAATTTTGAGCTTTAAATCAAATGTTATGGAAAATTTAGTGCAGACATATAGTGGTTATCAGCTAGTTAAAATGATCATTCTAAACTGATCATTGGTGCTCATTGAGCAAAGGTTTACAAATGAAGCATAATGCATGGCATAACGCAGTATGAGACAGATTGGATTACTTGGAGGCTTTGTCATAGCTAATTCGGTCTTAAATTTTGTCAAATTATTGAAAATTGAGCTAACTTAACATGGGAATTGGATTCATGTCATTCTGAACTCCAAATCAAAAGTTAGGGCTGATTTAATGCGTACATGTCAAGTTGATCGGCTAGTTAAAAAGATCATTCTAAACTGATCATTGGTGTTCTTTGATTAAAGGCTTATAAATGAATCATAATGCATAGCATCACACAGTATGGGATACATTGGATTATTTGGATGCTTTATCATAGCTCTTTCAGTCTCAAATCTTATCACAATATTAAAAATTGAGGTAGATTAACGTGTCTGTTGGATTCATGTCATTTTGAGCTCTTAATCAAATGCGAAAGAGGACTTAGTATGGACTTGTCAAGTTGATCAGCTAGTCAAAACGATCATTGTAAACTGATCATTGGTGCTCATTGGTGCTCATCGTCATTTTGAACTCTAAATCAAAAGTTACTGAAGGTTTAGTGTGGACAGGCACCTGTTTTGGTACTTCCTAAAACCTTTGAAATTTTATGTGATGCTTCTGGAACATGTATAGGAGCTGCCCTAATGAAAGGAGGAAAACCAGCTGCTTACTTCAGTGAGAAACTTAGTGTAGCTTCACTTAACTATCCCACATATCATAAAGAGCTCTATGCTTTGGTAAGGTCTCTTGAAACTTGGCAACATTACCTACTTTCAAACGAGTTTGTTATTCATACAAATCATGAGACGCTCAAGAATTTAAAGGAACGAACTAAGCTTAAGAAGAGGCATGCAAAGTGGCTTGACATTGTGGAGACTTTTCCTTATGTGATCAAACATAAGAAAGGTAAAGATAACGTTGTGGCTGATGCTTTATCAAGGAGACATGCTCTCATCAGCACAATGAAAGCTAAGATTATGGGATTTGAACACATCAAGGCAATGTATGAGACTGATCTAGATTTTCAGGAAATGTTTATGGAGACCAACAAGGCCGCAATTTGTATGTTTTATCAACAAGATGGATTTTTGTTTAAGGAAAAACACCTTTGTAATCCTCAGAGATCAATGAGAGAACTATTGATTGGAGAAGCTCATGGAGAAGGACTCATGGGACATTTTAGCTGAGATAAGACATTCAGTGTACTTATGGAACATTTCTACTGGCCACATCTAAAACGAGATGTTGAAAGATTCTGTGCTAAGTGCATAATTTGCTTGAAAGCAAAATCCAGGTCACACCCCTATGGTTTTATATGCCTTTGCCCATTCCTAATCTACCATGGGTAGATATCTCTATTGTTTTAGGTCTGCCAAAGATCAACCACAAGGATTCTATCTTTGTAGTTGTAGACAGGTTCTCAAAGATGGGTAATTTTATACCATGTAACAAGACTAATGATGCTACGCAAATAGCTGATCTTTTTTTTAAAAGTAGTGCGCCAACATGGAGTTCCTAGAACAATCGTTTCAGATCTTGACACCAAATTTCAAAGCCATCTCTAGAAGACCTTATGGAAAAAGTTGGGAACTAAGCTGCTCTTCTCAACTACTTGCCGCCCACAGACAGATGGTGAAACATAGGTAGTAAACCGAACTCTTTCAACATTGTTAAAAGCGACGGTCGGCAAGAAATTGGTTGTCTTGCTTACCTTACATTGAGTTTGCTTATAATCATGCTAAACATTCAGCAACTAAACTTTCTGCTTTTGAAGTGGTTTATGGATTTAGTCCTACAACCCCACTGGATCTTATTTTATTACCTCAAGATGTTATGTCTAGTGAAAGAGAAACCAGAGCAGATTATGTTAAGAAGATTCATCAAAAAGTCAAGGACAACATGGAAAAGAGTACTGAGCTGTACAAAAGAAATTAAGATAAACACCAAAAAGACATATCATTTGAACCTGGAGATTGGGTCCGGTTGCACATGAGACATGAAAGATTCCCCAACCAAAGGAAATCCAAGCTTTCCCCAAGAGGAGATGGTCCTTTTCGTGTATTAGAGAAGATCAACAACAATGCCTACAAGCTTGAGCTACTAGGTGAGATGACCATATCTCCTACTTTTAATATTACTGATCTTGCTCCTTTTCATGCATATGTACCTATACTGAGGATAGAACCTTTTCACGAGGGAGGAGATGATGAGGACATCAATACCAGCTCACTAGAAGCTGAGGAAGAGCCCATTAATATAGCTATTATAAGAGAAGCTCCAATAACAAGACCAGGCACAAGAAACCATAGTAAAATGGTCACAAAGTCTTTGGAGAGTCTCATAACATTCATAGAAGATGGAGGATTCCATGAACCTGAACTTAATAAAAAATTACAAGAAGGAGACTATGAACAACTAAAGACTACAACAATTTCACTAATTCCAGTTTTACAAGGCTTCAGAGATACAATTTTTTTCATCATTGCTAAACAAACTTAAGAAGGAATTATAACGAGCTACAAGAGACCAAGGTGATCATTGGTTCTCCTTGAGTAAAGGCCTATAAATGAAGCATAATGAATGGCATCACGCGGTTTGGGATACATTGGATTACTTGGTGGCTTTGTTGTAGCTCTTTCGTCTCAAATTTTGTCAGAATATTGAAAATTCAGGTAGATTAATGTGGCATTAGATTCATGTCATTTTGAGCTCTAAATGAACAGTTAAAGACAATTTAGTGCAAATATGTTAAGTTGATGAGTTAGTTAAAAAGATTTTTTAAACTGGTCATTGGTGCTCATTGAGCAAAGGATTACAAATGAAGCATAATGCATTGAATCATGCAATTTGGGATAGATTGGATTACTTGGAGGCTTTTTCGTAGCTCTTTCAGTCTCAAATGTTATCACAATATTGAAAATTGAGCTAGATTAATGCGGTCGTTGGATTCATGTCATTCTGAGCTTTACATAAAATGTTAAAGATGATTTAGTGGAGACATGTCAAGTTGATCAGCTAGTTAAAATCATCATTCTAAACTATCATTGTTGTTGATTGAGCAATGGTTTACAAACAAAGCATAATGCATGACTTCAAGCAGTTTAGGATAGAGTGGATTACGTGGAGGCTTTGACGTAGCTATTTCGGTCTTAAACATTGTCACAATACAGAAAATTGAGCTAGCTTAATGTGGGTGTTGGATTCGTGTCATTCCGAGCTCTAAATCAAAAGTTACGGACGATTTAGTGCGTACATATCAAGTTGATCGGCCAGCTAAAGTGATCATTCTAAATTTATCATTTTAAACTTATCATTCTAAACTGACCTTTAGCGCTCCTTGAGTAAAGTGTTAATTTAATGCATGGCATCAGGAAGTTTAGGATAGTTTGGATTACTTGAAGGCTTTGTGATAGTTTTTCAATCTCAAATGTTTTCATAATATAGAAAATTGAGCTACGTTAATGTGGGCATTGGGTTCGTGTCATTCCAAACTCTAAATCAAAAGTTACAGATGATTTACTTCGTAAATGTCAAGTTGATCGGCCAGTCAAAATGATCATTATAAACTGATCATTAGTGCTCACTCAGCAATGGTTTAAAATGAAGCATAATGCATGGCATCACCCAGTTTGGGATAGATTGGATTGATTGGAGGCTTTGTTGTAACTATTTTGGTATTAAATATTTTCATAATATAGAAAATTGAGCTAGCTTAACGTGGGCGTTGGATTCGTGTCAATATTGTGTTAGTTTGATCGGCCAGTTCAAATGATCATTCTATACTGATCATTGGTGCTCCTTGAGTAAATGAAGCACATTGCATGGCATCATGAAATTCGGGATACATTGGATTACTTGGAGGTGTTGTCATAGCTCTTTCTGTCACAAATGTTGTCACAATATTGAAAATTGAGCTAGATTAATGTGGGTGTTGGATTCATGTCATTTGTGAGCTCTAAATCAAAAGTTAAAGACGATTTAGTGCAGACATGTCAAGTTATTCTAAAGTGATCATCGGTGCTCATTGAGCACAGGTTTACAAATGAAGCATAATGGATGGTATCACGCAGTTTGGGATACATTGGATTACTTGGTGGCTTTCTCATGGCCACTACGGTCTTAAATTGTATCACAATATAGAAGATTGAGCTAGTTTAACGTGGGCGTTGTAATAGTCTCATTGTGAACTTAAATAAAAAGTTACGGACGATTTAGTGTGGACATGTCAAGTTGATCGACCAATTAAAATGATAATTCTAAACTGATCATTGGTGCTCCTTGAGTAAATGCTTACAAATAAAGCATAATGCAAGGCATCACGCAATTCGGGATACATTGGATTACTTGGAGGCTTTGTCATAGCTCTTTATGTTTGAAATGTTGTCACAATATAGAAAACTGAGCCAGCTTAACGTGGATATTGGATTCGTATCATTTTGAATTCTGAATCAAAAGTTATGGACGATTTAGTGCAGACAAGTCAAGTTGATCGGCCAGTTAAAGTGATCATTCTAAACTGCTCATTGGTGCTCATTAAGTAAAGGCTTATAAATGAAGCAAAATGCATGACAACACGCAGTTTGGAATGTATTGGATTACTTGGAGGCTTTGTCGGAGCTCTTTTAGTCTCAAATGTTGTCACAATATTGAAAATTGTGGTAGATTAACCTGGTCGTTGGATTCATGTCATCCTAAACTCTTAATCAAAAGTTATGGGCGATTTAGTGCGTACATGTCAAGTTGATCGGTGAATTAAAATTATAATTCTTAACTGATCATTGGTGCTCCTTGAGTAAATACTTCTAAATGAATCATAATGCATGGCATCACGCTGTTTGGGATACATTGGATTACTTGCCGGCTTTATCATAGCTCTTTCAGTCTCAAATGTTGTCACAATATTGAAAATGGAGCTAGTTTAATGTGGGCATTGGATTCATGTTATTTTGAGATCAAAATCAAATGTTAAAGACAATTCATTGAGGACATGTCAAGTTGATTAGTTAGTTAAAAGGATCATTTTAAACTGATCATTGGTGCTCATTGAGCAAAGGTTTACAAATGAAGCATAATGCATAGCATAACATAGTTTGAGATAAAGTAGATTACTTGGAGGCCTTGTCTAAGATCTTTCAGTTTTAAATGTTGTCACAATATTAAAAATGGAGCTAGATTAATGTGGGTGTTGGATTCGTGTCATTCTAAACTCTAAATCAAAAGTTATGGACGATTTAGTGCAGACATGTCAAGTTGATCGGCCAGTTAAAGTGATAATTCTAAACTGCTCATTGGTGTTCATTTAGCAAAGGTTTACAAATAAAACATAATGCATGACATCACGCAGTTTAGGATAGATTGGATTACTTGGAGGCTTTGTTGTGGCTATTGCGGTCTTAAATTTTATCAAAATCTAAAAAACAAGCTAGATTAACGTGGGCGTTGGATTCGTGTCATGCTGAACTTTAAATCAAAAGTTACATACAATTTAGTGCGGACATTACAAGTTGATCGGCCAGTTAAAATGATAATTCCAAACTGATCATTGGTGCTCCTTGAGTAAAGGCTTATAAATGAAGCATAATGCATGGCATCACTTAGTTTGGGATACATTGGATTATTTGGAGGCTCTGTCATAGCTCTTTCTGTCTCAAATGTTGTCACAATATTGACGATTGAGCTAGATTATTGTGGGTGTTGGATTCATGTCATTTTGAGTTCTAAGTCAAAAGTTAAAGACGATTTAGTGTGGACATGTCAAGTTGATCACCTAATTAAAACGATCATTCTAGACTGATCATTGGTGCTCATTGAGCACATGTTTACAAAAGAAGCATGATTGATGGCATCACGCAGTTTGGGATAGACTGGATTTTTTTGAGGCATTGGCGTAGCTATTTAGGTCTTTAATTTTATCACAATATAGAAAACTGAGCCAGCTTAACGTGGGTATTGGATTCATGTCATTTTGAATTCTGAATCGAAATGTACTAACAATTTTGTGCGGACATGTCAAGTTGATCGGCCAGTTAAAGTGATCATTCTAAACTGCTCATTGGTGCTCATTGAGTAAAGGCTTATAATTGAAGCAAAATGCATGACAACACACAGTTTGGAATGTATTGGATTACTTGGAGGCTTTGTCGTAGCTCTTTGAGTTTCAAATGTTGTCACAATATTGAAAATTGTGGTAGATTAACATGGGCGTTGGATTCATGTCATTCTAAACTCTAAATCAAAAGTTATGGAAGATTTAGTGCGTACATGTCAAGTTCATCGGCGAATTAAAATTATAATTCTTAACTGATCATTGGTGCTCCTTGAGTAAATACTTATAAATGAATCATAATGCATGGCATCACGCTGTTTGGGATACATTGGATTATTTGCCAGCTTTGTCATAGCTCTTTCAGTCTCAAATGTTGTCACAATATTGAAAACGGAGCTAGTTTAATGTGGGCATTGGATTCATGTTATTTTGAGATCAAAATCAAATGTTAAAGACAATTCAGTGAGGACATGTCAAGTTGATTAGTTAGTTAAAATGATCATTTTAAACTGATCATTGGTGCTCATTGAGCATCGCATCACACAGTTTGAGATAAAGTAGATTACTTGGAGGCTTTGTCTAAGATCTTTCAGTTTTAAATGTTGTTAGAATATTGAAAATTGAGCTAGATTAATGTGGGCATTGGATTCGTGTCATTCTAAACTCTAAATCAAAAGTTATGGACAATTTAGTGCAGACATGTCAAGTTGATCAGCCAGTTAAGGTGATCATTCTAAACTGCTCATTGGTGCTGATTGAAAAATGGTTTAGAAATGAAGCATAATGCATGGCTTCACACAGTTTGGGATATTTTGTCATAGCTATTTGGGTCTACAATTTTGTCAAAATATAAAAAATTTAGCTAGCTTAACGTGGGCGTTGGATTCATGGCATTCTGAACTCTAAATCAAAAGGTATGGACGATTTATTTCGGAAATGCCAAGTTGATCGACCAGTTAAAGTGACCATTATAAACCGATCATTCTAAGCTTATCATTTGTGCTTCTTGAGTAAAGGCTTATTTGTGAAACATACTACATGGCATCACACAATTTATGATAGATTGGTTATTTGAAGCCTTTTTGGTAGTCATTTCAGTCTCAAATGTTGTCACAATATAGAAAATTTAGCTAGCTTAACGTGGCTGTTGGATACGTGTCATTCCGAACTCTGAATCAAAAGTTAAAGACGTAGTACGGACTAGTCAAGTTGATCAACAAGTTAAAAATATCATTCTAATCTGATTATTGGTATTCATTGAGCAATGGTTTATGATGGAAGATAATGCATGGCATCACGCAGTTTGGGGCAGATTGGATTTGTTGGAGGCTTTGTTGAAGCTATTTCGGTCTTAAATTTTGTCACATTATCAAATATTGAGCTAGCTTAACGTGTGCGTTAGATTTATGTCATTCGGAACTCTAAATCAAAATTTACCGATGATTTACGGCGCACATGTCAAGTTTATCGGCTAGTTAAATTGAACATTCTAAACTGATCACTGGTTCTCATTGAGCAAAGGTTTACAAATGAATCATAATGAATGGCAGCACACAATTTGGAATAGATTTGATTACTTGGAGGCTTTCTCGTAGCTATTTTGGTCTTAAATTTTATCACAATATATAAAATTGAGCTAGTTTAACGTGGTTAGTGGATTGGTTTCATTCGAAATTCTAAATCGAAAGTTACTGACAATTTAGTGCGTCCATGTTAAGTTGATCTGCCTGTTAAAATGACCATTCTAAACTCATCATTCTAAAATGATCAGTAGTGCTCTTTGAGTAAAGGCTTATAAATGAAGCATAATGCATGGCATCACGCAATTCATGATAGATTGGATTGCTTGAAGGATTTGTAGTAGTACTTTTAATGTTGTCACAATATAGTAAATTGAGCTAGTTTAACATGGGTGTTGGATTCGTTTCAATCTGAATTCTAAATCAAAAGTTAAGTACGATTTAATGGATACATGTGAAGTTGATCGGCTAGTTAAAATGATCATTCTAAACTGATGATGGGTGTTCATTGAGTAAAGGCTTATAAATGAAGCATAGTGCATGGAATCACGCAGTTTATGATAGATTTGATTACTAGAAGGCATTGTGGTAGTTTTTTCAGTCTCAAACGTTGTCACAATATAGAAATTGAGATAACTTAACGTGGGCATAAGATTCCTATCATTCTGAACTCTAAATCAAAATTTACGGACGATTTAGTGTGTACATGTCAAGTTGATTGGTCAGTTAAAATGATCAATCTAAACCGATCATTGGTGATCCTTGAGTTTAGGCTTATAAATGAATCATAATGCATGTCATCATGCAGTTTGGGATACATAGGATTACTTGGACCCTTTATCATATCTATTTAGGTCTTAAATTTTGTCACATTAGCAAGCTTAACGTAGGCATTGGATTCGTGTCATTCAGAATTCTAAATCAAAATTTACTAACGATTTTGTGCGGACATGTCAAGTTTATCAGCTAGTTAAATTGAACATTCTAAATTGATCACTGGTGCTCATTGAGCAAAGGTTTACAAATGAAGCATAATGAATGGCATCACACAGTTTGGATTAGATTGGATTACTTGGAGACTTTCTTGTAGCTATTTTTGTTTTAAATTTAGTCACAATATAGAAAATTGAGCGAGCTTAACGTGGGCAGTGGATTGGTTTCATTCGGAATTCTAAATCAAAAGTTGCGGACGATTTAGTGCGGACATGTCAAGTTGATCGGCCAGTTAAAATGATCATTCAAAAAATATCGTTGGTGCACCATGAGTAAAGGCTTATAAATGAACAATAATGCATGACATCACACAGTTTATGAAAGATTGGATTACTTGAAGTGTTTGTGGTAGTTCTTTAAGTCTCAAATGTTGTCAAAATATATAAAAATGAGCTAGCTTAACGTGGACATTGGATTCGTGTCATTTTAAACTCTAAATCAAAAGTTTTGGAGGATTTAGTGCGGACTTGTCAAGTTGATCGGACAGTTAAAGTCGCCATTCTAAACAAATCAATAGAGCTCATTGGGCAAAGGCTTATAAATGAAGCATAATGCATGGCATCACGCAGTTCATGATAGATTGGATTACTTGAAGGCTTTGTGGTAGTTCTTTCAGCCTCAAATGTTGTCACAATATAGAAAATTGAGCTAGCTGAACGTGGGCATTGGATTTGTGTCAATCTAAACTGCCAATAAAACATTACGGACGATTTCGTGCATGCATGTCAATTTGATCGGCAGTTAAAATGATCATTCTTAATTGATCATTGGTGTTCCTTGAGTAAAGGCATATAAATGAAGCATAATGCATGGCATCATGCAGTTCATGATAGATTAGATAACTTGAAGGCTTTGTGGTAGTTCTTTAAGTCTCAAATGTTGTCACAATATAGAAATTGAGATAACTTAACGTGGGCCTTGGATTCGTGTCATTCTGAACTCAAAATCAAAATTTACAGACGATTTAGTGTGTCATGTCAAGTTGATCGGCTAGTTAAAATGATCAATTTGAACCGATCATTGGTGCTCCTTGAGTAAAGGCTTATACAAGAAGCATAATGCATGGCATCATGTAGTTTGGGATATATTGGATTACTTGTAAGCTTTGTCGTAGCTCTTTCAGTGTCGAATGTTTTAATAATATAGAAACTGGAGCTTGCTTAACGTGGGCGTCGTATTCGTGTCATTCTGAACTCTAAATCAAAAGTTACGGACGATTTAGTGCGGAAATGTCAAGTTGATCGGCCAGTTAAAATGATCATTCTTAATTGATCATTGATGCTCCTGGAGTAAAGGCTTATAAATGAGTATAATGCATGGCATCACGAAATTTGGGATACATTGGATTACTTGGTTGCATTTTTGTAGCTCTTTCGGTCCCAAATGATGTCACAATATGGAATATTGAGCTACGTTGGACTCGTGTCATTCTGAACCATAAATCAAAACTTACAGAAGATTTACCGCGGATATCTCAAGTTGACCAGCCAGTTAAAATGATCATTCTAAACTGATTATGGTGTTCTTTGAGTAAATGCTTAAAAATGAAGCATAATGCATGGCATCAGGCAGTTTGGGATACATTGATTACTTCGAGACTTTTTCGTAGCTCTTTCAGTCTCACATGTTGTCACAATATGGAAATTTGAGCTAGCTTAATATGGGCTTTGTAGTCATGTCATTTTGAGCTTTAAATCAAAAGTTAAAGACAATTTAGTGCGGACATGTCAAGTTGTTCAGTTAGTTAAAATGATCACTCTAAACTCATTATTAGTGCTACTTGAGTAAAGGCTTATAAATGAAGCATAATGGATGGTATCACGCAGTTTGGGGTAGACTGGATTACTTGGAATCAATGTAGTAGCTATTTTGGTCTTAAATTTTTCACAATATAGAAAATTGAGCTAGCTTAATGTGGGTGTTGGATTCATGTCATTCTAAACTCTAATTCAAAAGTGACAAACCATTTAGTGCGGACATGTCAAGTTTATCAGTTAGTGAAACTGATCATTCCAAACTTACCACTGGAGCTCATTGAACAAAGGTTTACAATTAAAGCATAATGCATAGCATCATATAGTTTGAGATAAATTGGATTACTTGAAGGCTTTGTCATAGCTATTTCGTTCTTAAATTTTGTCACAATATAGAAAATTGAGCTAGCTTATAGTGGACATTGGATTTGTGTTATTCTGAACTCTGAATCAAAAGTTAAGGACGATAAAGTGTGGAGATGTAAAGTTGATCAGCTAGTTAAAATGATCATTCTAAACTGATCATTGGTGGTCATCTAAACAGTAGTGCTCTTTGAGTAAAGGCTTATAAATGAAGCATAACGCATGGCATCACGCAATTCATGATAGATTGGATTGCTTCAAGGATTTGTGGTAGTACTTTTAATGTTGTCACAATATAGTAAATTGAGCTAGCTTAACATGGGTGTTGGATTCGTTTCAATCTGAATTCTAAATCAAAAGTTACGTACGATTTAATGGATACATGTGAAGTTGATCGGCTAGTTAAAATGATCATTCTAAACTGATCATTGGTGTTCATTGAGTAAAGGCTTATAAATGAAGCATAATGCATGGAATCACGCAGTTTATGATAGATTTCATTACTTGAAGGCATTGTGGAAATTCTTTCAGTCTCAAACGTTGTCACAATATAGAAATTGAGATAACTTAACGTGGGCATTGAATTCCTATCATTCTGAACTCTAAATCAAAAGTTACGGACGATTTAGTGTGTACATGTCAAGTTGATTGGCCAGTTAAAATGATCAATCTAAACCGATCATTGGTGATCCTTGAGTTTAGGCTTATAAATGAATCATAATGCATGTCATCATGCAGTTTGGGATACATAGGATTACTTGGACCCTTTATCGTATCTATTTAGGTCTTAAATTTTGTCACATTATAGAAAATTTAGCAAGCTTAACGCAGGCATTGGATTCGTGTCATTCAGAATTCTAAATCGAAATTTGCTAACGATTTTGTGCGGACATGTCAAGTTTATCAGCTAGTTAAATTGAACATTCTATATTGATTACTGGTGCTCATTGAGCAAAGGTTTACAAATGAAGCATAATGAATGGCATCACACAGTTTGGATTAGATTGGATTACTTGGAGACTTTCTTGTAGCTATTTTTGTTTTAAATTTTGTCACAATATAGAAAATTGAGCTAGCTTAACGTGGGCAGTGGATTTGTTTCATTCGGAATTCTAAATCAAAAGTTGCGGACGATTTAGTGCGGACATGTCAAGTTGATCGGCCAGTTAAAATGATCATTCAAAAAATATCGTTGGTGCACCATGAGTAAAGGCTTATAAATGAACAATAATGCATGACATCACACAGTTTATGAAAGATTGGATTACTTGAAGTGTTTGTGGTAGTTGTTTAAGTCTCAAATGTTGTCACAATATATAAAAATGAGCTAGCTTAACGGGGACATTGGATTCGTGTCATTCTAAACTCTAAATCAAAAGTTTTGGAGGATTTAGTGCGGACTTGTCAAGTTGATCGGCCAGTTAAAGTCGCCATTCTAAACAAATCAATAGAGCTCATTGGGCAAAGGCTTATAAATGAAGCATAATGCATGGCATCACGCAGTTCATGATAGATTGGATTACTTGAAGGCTTTGTGGTAGTTCTTTCAGCCTCAAATGTTGTCACAATATAGAAAATTGAGCTAGCTGAACGTGGGCATTGGATTTGTGTCAATCTAAACTGCCAATAAAACATTACGGACAATTTCGTGCATACATGTCAATTTGATCGGCAGTTAAAATGATTATTCTTAATTGATCATTGGTGTTCCTTGAGTAAAGGCATATAAATGAAGCATAATGCATGGCATCAGACAGTTTGGGATACATTGATTACTTCGAGACTTTTTCGTAGCTCTTTCAGTCTCACATGTTGTCACAATATGGAAAATTGAGCTAGCTTAATATGGGCTTTGGAGTCATGTCATTTTGAGCTTTAAATCAAAAGTTAAAGACAATTTAGTGCGGACATGTCAAGTTGTTCAGCTAGTTAAAATGATCACTCTAAACTCATTATTGGTGCTACTTGAGTAAAGGCTTATAAATGAAGCATAATGGATGGCATCACGCAGTTTGGGGTAGATTGGATTACTTGGAATCAATGTAGTAGCTATTTTGGTCTTAAATTTTTCACAATATAGAAAATTGAGCTAGCTTAATGTGGGTGTTGGATTCATGTCATTCTAAACTCTAATTCAAAAGTGACAAACGATTTAGTGCGGACATGTCAAGTTTATCAGTTAGTGAAACTGATCATTCCAAACTTACCACTGGAGCTCATTGAACAAAGGTTTACAATTAAAGCATAATGCATAGCATCATGTAGTTTGAGATAAATTGGATTACTTGAAGGCTTTGTCATAGCTATTTCGTTCTTAAATTTTGTCACAATATAGAAAATTGAGCTAGCTTATAGTGGACATTGGATTTGTGTTATTCTGAACTCTGAATCAAAAGTTAAGGACGATAAAATGTGGAGATGTAATGTTGATCAGCTAGTTAAAATGATCATTCTAAACTGATCATTGGTGGTCATCTAAACAGTAGTGCTCTTTGAGTAAAGGCTTATAAATGAAGCATAATGCATGGCATCACCCAATTCATGATAGATTGGATTGCTTGAAGGATTTGTGGTAGTACTTTTAATGTTGTCACAATATAGTAAATTGAGCTAGCTTAACATGGGTGTTGGATTCGTTTCAATCTGAATTCTAAATCAAAAGTTACGTACGATTTAATGGATACATGTGAAGTTGATCGGCTAGTTAAAATAATCATTCTAAACTGATCATTGGTGTTCATTGAGTAAAGGCTTATAAATAAAGCATAATGCATGGAATCACGCAGTTTATGATAGATTTGATTACTTGAAGGCTTTGTGGAAATTCTTTTAGTCTCAAACGTTGTCACAATAGAGAAATTGAGATAACTTAACGTGGGCATTGAATTCCTATCATTCTGAACTCTAAATCAAAAGTTACGGACGATTTAGTGTGTACATGTCAAGTTGATTGGCCAGTTAAAATGATCAATCTAAACCGATCATTGGTGATCCTTGAGTTTAGGCTTATAAATGAATCATAATGGATGTCATCATGCAGTTTGGGAAACATAGGATTACTTGGACCCTTTATCGTATATATTTAGGTCTTAAATTTTGTCACATTATAGAAAATTTAGCAAGCTTAACGCAGGCATTGGATTCGTGTCATTCAGAATTCTAAATCAAAATTTACTAACGATTTTGTGTGGACATGTCAAGTTTATCAGCTAGTTAAATTGAACATTCTAAATTGATCACTGGTGCTCATTGAGCAAAGGTTTACAAATGAAGCATAATGAATGGCATCACACAGTTTGGATTAGATTGGATTACTTGGAGACTTTCTTGTAGCTATTTTTGTTTTAAATTTTGTCACAATATAGAAAATTGAGCTAGCTTTACGTGGGCGGTGGATTGGATTCATTCGGAATTCTAAATCAAAAGATGGGACGATTTAGTGCGGACATGTCAAGTTGATCGGCCAGTTAAAATGATCATTCAAAAAATATCGTTGGTGCACCATGAGTAAAGGCTTATAAATGAACAATAATGCATGACATCACACAGTTTATGAAAGATTGGATTACTTGAAGTGTTTGTGGTAGTTCTTTAAGTATCAAATGTTGTCACAATATATAAAAATGAGCTAGCTTAACGTGGACATTGGATTCGTGTCATTCTAAACTCTAAATCAAAAGTTTTGGAGGATTTAGTGCGGACTTGTCAAGTTGATCGGCCAGTTAAAGTCGCCATTCTAAACAAATCAATAGAGCTCATTGGGCAAAGGCTTATAAATGAAGCATAATGCATGGCATCACGCAGTTCATGATAGATTGGATTACTTGAAGGTTTTGTGGTAGTTCTTTCAGCCTCAAATGTTGTCACAATATAGAAAATTGAGCTAGCTGAACGTGGGCATTGGATTTGTGTCAATCTAAACTGCCAATAAAACGTTACGGACGATTTCGTGCATACATGTCAATTTGATCGGCAGTTAAAATGATCATTCTTAATTGATCATTGGTGTTCCTTGAGTAAAGGCATATAAATGAAGCATAATGCATGGCATCATGCAGTTCATGAAAGATTAGATAACTTGAAGGCTTTGTGGTAGTTCTTTAAGTCTCAAATGTTGTCACAATATAGAAATTGAAATAACTTAACGTGGGCCTTGGATTCATGTCATTCTGAACTCAAAATCAAAATTTACGGACGATTTAGTGTGTCATGTCAAGTTGATCGGCTAGTTAAAATGATCAATTTGAACCGATCATTGGTGCTCCTTGAGTAAAGGCTTATACAAGAAGCATAATGCATGGCATCATGTAGTTTGGGATATATTGGATTACTTGTAAGCTTTGTCGTAGCTCTTTCAGTGTCGAATGTTTTAATAATATAGAAACTGGAGCTTGCTTAACGTGGGCGTCGTATTCGTGTCATTCTGAACTCTAAATCAAAAGTTACAGACGATTTAGTGCGGAAATGTCAAGTTGATCGGCCAGTTAAAATGATCATTCTTAATTGATCATTGGTGCTCCTGGAGTAAAGGCTTATAAATGAGTATAATGCATGGCATCACGAAATTTGGGATACATTGGATTACTTGGCGGCATTTTTGTAGCTCTTTCGGTCTCAAATGATGTCACAATATGGAATATTGAGCTACGTTGGACTCGTGTCATTCTGAACCATAAATCAAAAGTTACAGAAGATTTACCGCGGACATCTCAAGTTGACCAGCCAGTTAAAATGATCATTCTAAACTGATTATGGTGTTCTTTGAGTAAATACTTAAAACTGGAGCATAATGCATGGCATCAGGCAGTTTGGGATACATTGATTACTTTGAGACATTTTCGTAGCTCTTTCAGTCTCACATGTTGTCACAATATGGAAATTTGAGCTAGCTTAATATGGGCTTTGTAGTCATGTCATTTTGAGCTTTAAATCAAAAGTTAAAGACAATTTAGTGCGGACATGTCAAGTTGTTCAGCTAGTTAAAATGATCACTCTAAACTCATTATTGGTGCTACTTGAGTAAAGGCTTATAAATGAAGCATAATGGATGGCATCACGCAGTTTGGGGTAGATTGGATTACTTGGAATCAATGTAGTAGCTATTTTGGTCTTAAATTTTTCACAATATAGAAAATTGAGCTAGCTTAATGTGGGTGTTGGATTCATGTCATTCTAAACTCTAATTAAAAAGTGACAAACGGTTTAGTGCGGACATGTCAAGTTTATCAGTTAGTGAAACCGATCATTCCAAACTTACCACTGGAGCTCATTGAACAAAGGTTTACAATTAAAGCATAATGCATAGCATCATGTAGTTTGAGATAAATTGGATTACTTGAAGGCTTTGTCATAGCTATTTCGTTTTTAAATTTGTCACAATATAGAAAATTGAGCTAGCTTGTAGTGGGCATTGGATTTGTGTTATTCTGAACTCTGAATCAAAAGTTAAGGACGATTTAGTGTGGAGATGCAAAGTTGATCAGCTAGTTAAAATGATCATTCTAAACTGATCATTGGTGGTCATCTAAACAGTAGTGCTCTTTGAGTAAAGGCTTATAAATGAAGCATAATGCATGGCATCACCCAATTCATGATATATTGGATTGCTTGAAGGATTTGTGGTAGTACTTTTAATGTTGTCACAATATAGTAAATTGAGCTAGCTTAACGTGGGCAGTGGATTGGTTTCATTCAGAATTCTAAATCAAAAGTTGCAGACGATTTAGTGCGGACATGTCAAGTTGATCGGCCAGTTAAAATGATCATTCAAAAAATATCATTGGTGCACCATGACTTAAGGCTTATAAATGAAGAATAATGCATGACATGACACAGTTTATGAAAGATTGGATTACTTGAAGGATTTGTGGTAGTTCTTTAAGTCTCAAATGTTATCACAATATATAAAAAATAAGATAGCTTAACGTTGACATTGGATTCGTGTCATTCTAAACTCTAAATCAAATGTTTTGGAGGATTTAGTGCGGACTTGTCAAGTTGATCGGCCAGTTAAAGTCGCCATTCTAAACAAATCAATAGAGCTCATTGGGCAAAGGCTTATAAATGAAGCATAATGCATGGCATCGCGCAGTTCATGATAGATTGAATTACTTGAAGGCTTGGTGGTAGTTCTTTCAGCCTCAAATGTTGTCACAATATAGAAAATTGAGCTAGCTGAACGTGGGCATTGGATTTGTTTCAATCTAAACTGCAAATAAAACGTTACGGACGATTTCGTGCATACATGTCAATTTGATCGGCAGTTGAAATGATCATTCTAAATTGATCATTGGTGTTCTTTGAGTAAAGTCATATAAATGAAGCATAATGCATGGCATCATGCAGTTCATGATAGATTAGATAACTTGAAGGCTTTGTGGTAGTTCTTTAAGTCTCAAATGTTGTCACAATATAGAAATTGAGATAACTTATCGTGGGCCTTGGATTCGTGTCATTCTGAACTCAAAATCAAAATTTATGGACAATTTAGTGCGTCAAATCAAGTTGATCGGCTAGTTAAAATGATCAATTTAAACCGATCATTGGTGCTCCTTGAGTAAAGGCTTATAAACGAAGCATAATGCATGGCATCACCTAGTTTGGGATATATTGGATTACTTGTAAGCTCTGTCGTAGCTCTTTCAGTCTCGAATGTTTTAATAATATAGAAACTGGAGCTTGCTTAACGTGGGCGTCGTATTCGTGTCATTCTAAACTCTAAATCAAAAGTTACGGACGATTTAGTGCGGAAATGTCAAGTTGATCGGCCAGTTAAAATGATCATTCTTAATTGATCATTGGTGCTCCTGGAGTAAAGGCTTATAAATGAGTATAATGCATGGCATCACGAAATTTGGGATACATTGGATTACTTGGCAGCATTTTTGTAGCTCTTTCGGTCTCAAATGATGTCACAATATGGACTATTGAGCTACGTTGGACTCGTGTCATTCTGAACCATAAATCAAAAGTTACAGAAGATTTACCGCGGACATCTCAAGTTGACCAGCCAGTTAAAATGATCATTCTAAACTGATTATGGTGTTCTTTGAGTAAATGCTTAAAAATGAAGCATAATGCATGGCATCAGACAGTTTGGGATACATTGATTACTTCGAGACTTTTTCGTGGCTCTTTCAGTCTCACATGTTGTCACAATATGGAAAACTGAGCTAGCTTAATATGGGCTTTGGAGTCATGTCATTTTGAGCTTGAAATCAAAAGTTAAAGACAATTTAGTGCGGACATGTCAAGTTGTTCAGCTAGTTAAAATGATCACTCTAAACTCATTATTGGTGCTACTTGAGTAAAGGCTTATAAATGAAGCATAATGGATGGCATCACGCAGTTTGGGGTAGATTGGATTACTTGGAATCAATGTAGTAGCTATTTTGGTCTTAAATTTTTCACAATATAGAAAATTGAGCTAGCTTAATGTGGGTGTTGGATTCATGTCATTCTAAACTGTAATTGAAAAGTGAGAAACGGTTTAGTGCGGACATGTCAAGTTTATCAGTTAGTGAAACCGATCATTCCAAACTTACCACTGGAGCTCATTGAACAAAGGTTTACAATTAAAGCATAATGCATAGCATCATGTAGTTTGAGATAAATTGGATTACTGGAAGGCTTTGTCATAGCTATTTCGTTCTTAAATTTGTCACAATATAGAAAATTGAGCTAGCTTGTAGTGGGCAGTGGATTTGTGTTATTCTGAACTCTGAATCAAAAGTTAAGGACGATTTAGTGTGGAGATGTAAAGTTGATCAGCTAGTTAAAATGATCATTCTAAACTGATCATTGGTGGTCATCTAAACAGTAGTGCTCTTTGAGTAAAGGCTTATAAATGAAGCATAATGCATGGCATCACCCAATTCATGATAGATTGGATTGCTTGAAGGATTTGTGGTAGTACTTTTAATGTTGTCACAATATAGTAAATTGAGCTAGCTTAACGTGGGCAGTGGATTGGTTTCATTCAGAATTCTAAATCAAAAGTTGCGGACGATTTAGTGCGGACATGTCAAGGTGATCGGCCAGTTAAAATGATCATTCAAAAAATATCATTGGTGCACCATGAGTAAAGGCTTATAATTGAAGAATAATGCATAACATGACACAGTTTATGAAAGATTGGATTACTTGAACGATTTGTGGTAGTTCTTTAAGTCTCAAATGTTATCACAATATATAAAAAATAAGATAGCTTAACGTTGACATTGGATTCGTGTCATTCTAAACTCTATATCAAATGTTTTGGAGGATTTAGTGCGGACTTGTCAAGTTGATCGGCCAGTTAAAGTCGCCATTCTAAACAAATCAATAGAGCTCATTGGGCAAAGGCTTATAAATGAAGCATAATGCATGGCATCACGCAGTTCATGATAGATTGGATTACTTGAAGGCTTTGTGGTAGTTCTTTCAGCCTCATATGTTGTCACAGTATAGAAAATTGAGCTAGCTGAACGTGGGCATTGGATTTGTTTCAATCTAAACTGCAAATAAAACGTTACGGACGATTTCGTGCATACATGTCAATTTGATCGGCAGTTGAAATGATCATTCTAAACTGATCATTGGTGTTCTTTGAGTAAAGGCATATAAATGAAGCATAATGCATGGCATCATGCAGTTCATGATAGATTAGATAACTTGAAGGCTTTGTGGTAGTTCTTTAAGTCTCAAATGTTGTCACAATATAGAAATTGAGATAACTTATCGTGGGCCTTGGATTCGTGTCATTCTGAACTCAAAATCAAAATTTATGGACGATTTAGTGCATCATATCAAGTTGATCGGCTAGTTAAAATGATCAATTTAAACCGATCATTGGTGCTCCTTGAGTAAAGGCTTATAAACGAAGCATAATGCATGGCATCACCTAGTTTGGGATATATTGGATTACTTGTAAGCTCTGTCGTAGCTCTTTCAGTCTCGAATGTTTTAATAATATAGAAACTGGAGCTTGCTTAACATGGGCGTCGTATTCGTGTCATTCTGAACTCTAAATCAAAAGTTACCAAAGATTTAGTGCGGACATGTCAAGTTGATCGGCCAGTTAAAATGATCATTCAATTGATCATTGGTGCTCCTGGAGTAAAGGCTTATAAATGAGTATAATGCATGGCATCATGAAATTTGGGATACATTGGATTACTTGATTGCATTTTTGTAGCTCTTTCGGTCTCAAATGATGTCACAATATGGAATATTGAGCTACGTTGGACTCGTGTCATTCTGAACCATAAATCAAAAGTTACAGAAGATTTACCGCGGACATCTCAAGTTGACCAGCCAGTTAAAATGATCATTCTAAACTGATTATGGTGTTCTTTGAGTAAATACTTAAAACTGGAGCATAATGCATGGCATCAGGCAGTTTGGGATACATTGATTACTTTGAGACATTTTCGTAGCTCTTTCAGTCTCACATGTTGTCACAATATGGAAATTTGAGCTAGCTTAATATGGGCTTTGTAGTCATGTCATTTTGAGCTTTAAATCAAAAGTTAAAGACAATTTAGTGCGGACATGTCAAGTTGTTCAGCTAGTTAAAATGATCACTCTAAACTCATTATTGGTGCTACTTGAGTAAAGGCTTATAAATGAAGCATAATGGATGGCATCACGCAGTTTGGGGTAGATTGGATTACTTGGAATCAATGTAGTAGCTATTTTGGTCTTAAATTTTTCACAATATAGAAAATTGAGCTAGCTTAATGTGGGTGTTGGATTCATGTCATTCTAAACTCTAATTCAAAACAGACAAACGGTTTAGTGCGGACATGTCAAGTTTATCAATTAGTGAAACCGATCATTCCAAACTTACCACTGGAGCTCATTGAACAAAGGTTTACAATTAAAGCATAATGCATAGCATCATGTAGTTTGAGATAAATTGGATTACTTGAAGGCTTTGTCATAGCTATTTCGTTCTTAAATTTTGTCACAATATAGAAAATTGAGCTAGCTTATAGTGGACATTGGATTTGTGTTATTCTGAACTCTGAATCAAAAGTTAAGAACGATAAAATGTGGAGATGTAATGTTGATCAGCTAGTTAAAATGATCATTCTAAACTGATCATTGGTGGTCATCTAAACAGTAGTGCTCTTTGAGTAAAGGCTTATAAATGAAGCATAATGCATGGAATCACGCAGTTTATGATAGATTTAATTACTTGAAGGCATTGTGGAAATTCTTTCAGTCTCAAACGTTGTCAGAATATAGAAATTGAGATAACTTAACGTGGGCATTGAATTCCTATCATTCTGAACTCTAAATCAAAAGTTACGGACGATTTAGTGTGTACATGTCAAGTTGATTGGCCAGTTAAAATGATCAATCTAAACCGATCATTGGTGATCCTTGAGTTTAGGCTTATAAATGAATCATAATGCATGTCATCATGCAGTTTGGGATACATAGGATTACTTGGACCCTTTATCGTATCTATTTAGGTCTTAAATTTTGTCACATTATAGAAAATTTAGCAAGCTTAACGTAGGCTTTGGATTCGTGTCATTCTGAACTCTAAATCAGAATTTACTGACGATTTTATGCAGACATGTCAAGTTTATCAGCTAGTTAAAATGAACATTCTAAATTGATCACTGGTGCTCATAGAGGAAAGGTTTACAAATGAAGCATAATGAATGGCATCACACAGTTTGGATTAGATTGGATTACTTGGAGACTTTCTTGTAGCTATTTTTTTGAAACTTTGTCACAATATAGAAAATTGAGCTAGCTTAACGTGGGCAGTGGATTGGTTTCATTCAGAATTCTAAATCAAAAGTTGCGGACGATTTAGTGCGGACATGTCAAGTTGATCGGCCAGTTAAAATGATCATTCAAAAAAATTTCATTGGTGCACCATGAGTAAAGGCTTATAAATGAAGAATAATGGATGACATCACACAGTTTATAAAAAATTGGATTACTTGAAGGATTTGTGGTAGTTCTTTAAGTCTCAAATGTTGTCACAATATATAAAAATGAGCTAGCATAACCTGGACATTGGATTCGTGTCATTCTAAACTCTAAATCAAAAGTTTTGGAGGATTTAGTGCGGACTTGTCAAGTTGATCGGCCAGTTAAAGTCGCCATTCTAAACAAATCAATAGAGCTCATTGGGCAAAGGCTTATAAATGAAGCATAATGCATGGCATCGCGCAGTTCATGATAGATTGAATTACTTGAAGGCTTGGTGGTAGTTCTTTCAGCCTCAAATGTTGTCACAATATAGAAAATTGAGCTAGCTGAACGTGGGCATTGGATTTGTTTCAATCTAAACTGCAAATAAAACGTTACGGACGATTTCGTGCATACATGTCAATTTGATCGGCAGTTGAAATGATCATTCTAAATTGATCATTGGTGTTCTTTGAGTAAAGTCATATAAATGAAGCATAATGCATGGCATCATGCAGTTCATGATAGATTAGATAACTTGAAGGCTTTGTGGTAGTTCTTTAAGTCTCAAATGTTGTCACAATATAGAAATTGAGATAACTTATCGTGGGCCTTGGATTCGTGTCATTCTGAACTCAAAATCAAAATTTATGGACAATTTAGTGCGTCAAATCAAGTTGATCGGCTAGTTAAAATGATCAATTTAAACCGATCATTGGTGCTCCTTGAGTAAAGGCTTATAAACGAAGCATAATGCATGGCATCACGTAGTTTGGGATATATTAGATTACTTGTAAGCTCTATTGTAGCTCTTTCAGTCTCGAAAGTTTTAATAATATAGAAACTGGAGCTTCCTTAACGTGGGCGTCGTATTCGTGTCATTCTGAACTCTAAATCAAAAGTTACGGACGATAGAGTGCGGACATGTCAAGTTGATCGGCCAGTTAAAATGATCATTCTTAATTGATCATTAGTGCTCCTGGAGTAAAGGCTCATAAATGAGTATAATGCATGGCATCACGAAATTTGGGATACATTGGATTACTTGCTTGCATTTTTGTAGCTCTTTCGGTCTCAAATGATGTGATATATTGGAATATTGAGCTACGTTGGACTCGTGTGATTCTCAACCATAAATAAATAGTTACAGAAGATTAACCGCGGACATCACAAGTTGACCAGCCAGTTAAAATGATCATTCTGAACTGATTATGGTGTTCTTTGAGTAAATGCTTAAAAATGAAGCATAATGCATGGCATCAGGCAGTTTGGGATACATTGATTACTTCGAGACTTTTTCGTAGTTCTTTTCATGTCATTTTGAGCTTTAAATCAAAAGTTAAAGACAATTTAGTGCGGACATGTCAAGTTGTTCAGCTAGTTAAAATGATCACCCTAAACTCATTATTGGTGCTACTTGAGTAAAGGCTTATAAATGAAGCATAATGGATGGCATCACGCAGTTTGGGGTAGATTGGATTACTTGGAATAAATGTAGTAGCTATTTTGGTCTTAAATTTTTCACAATATAGAAAATTGAGCTAGCTTAATGTGGGTCTTAGATTCATGTCATTCTAAACTCTAATTCAAAAGTGACAAATGATTTAGTGCGGACATGTCAAGTTTATCAGTTAGTGAAACTGATCATTCCAAACTTACCACTGGAGCTCATTGAACAAAGGTTTACAATTAAAGCATAATGCATAGCATCATGTAGTTTGAGCTAAATTGGATTACTTGAAGGCTTTGTCATAGCTATTTCGTTCTTAAATTTTGTCACAATATAGAAAATTGAGCTAGCTTATAGTGGGCATTGGATTTGTGTTATTCTGAACTCTGAATCAAAAGTTAAGGACGATTTAGTGTGGAGATGTAAAGTTGATCAGCTAGTTAAAATGATCATGCTAAACTGATCATTGGTGGTTATCTAAAGTAACACCACGTAGTTTAGATATATTGGATTTCTTGGAGGCTTTGTCATAGCTATTTCGGTCTTAAATTTTATCACAATATTGAAAATGGAGCTAGCTTAACGCGTGTGTTTGATTTGTGTCATTCTGAACTTTAAATCAGAAGTTATAGACGATTTAGTGCGGACATATCAATTGGATCACACAGTTAAAATGATCATTCTAATATGATTCTTGGTATTCCTTGAGTAAAGACTTATAAATGAAGCATAATGCATGGCACCCCGCAGTTTGGGATACATTGGATTACTTGGTGGCTTTTTCATAGCTGTTTCAGTCTCAAATGTTGTCACAATATGAGAAATTGAGCTTGTTTAATGTGGACATTGGACTCATGTCATTTTGAGCTCTAAATCAAAAGTTAAAGTGGATTTAGTGCGGATATGTCAAGTTGATCACCAAGTTAAAGTGATCATTCTAAACTAGTCATTAGTGCTCCAAGAGCAAAGGTTTATAAATCAAGCATAATGCATGGCATCATGATGTTTAGGATGATTACTTGGAGGTTTTGTTGTAGCAGTTTTGGTCTTAGATTTTGTCATCATATCGAAAATTGAGCTAGATTAACGTGGGCGTTGGATTCGTGTCATTTTGAACTCGACATCAAAATTTTGGTCTTAAATGTTGTCACAATATAGAAAATGGAGCTTGTTTAAAGTGGGCATGGGACTCATGTCTTTTTGAGCTCTAAATAAAAAGTGAAAAGCGATTTAGTGCGGACATGTCTAGTTGATCGTCTAGTTAAAATGATCATTCTAAACTGATCATTGGTACTCCTTCAGTAAAGGCTTATTAATAAAGCATAATGCATTGTATCCCGCAGTTTGGGTTACATTGGATTACTTCGAGGATTTCCAGTAGCTCTTTCAGTCTCAAATGTTGGCACAATACAGAAAATTGAGCTAGCTTAATGTGGGCGTTGGACTCATGTCGTTTTGAGCTCTAAATCACAAGTTAAGACATTTTAGTGTGGACATGTCAAGTTGATTAGCTAGTTAAAATGATAATTCTAAACTGATCATTAGTGCTCCTTGAGTAAAGACTTATAAATAAAGCTTAATGCATGACATCACACAGTATGGGATAAATTGGATTATTTGGAGGCTTTGTTGTAACTCTTTCAGTCTAAAATGTTTTCATAAGATAGAAAATTAAGCTGGCTTAACGTGGGCGTATGATTCATGTCATTTTAAACTCTTAATCAAAAGTTATGGACGATTTAGTGCGTACAAGTCAAGTTGATCATCGTGTTAAAATGATCATTCTAAAATAATCATTGGTGCTCCTTGAGTAATGGCTTATAAATGAAGCATAATGCATGGCATCATGTAGTTTGGGATACATTGGATTACTTGTAGGCTTTGTCGTAGCTCTTTTAATCTCAACTGTTGTCACAATATAGAAAATGGAGCTTGTTTAATGTGGGCGTTAGATTCGTGGTCTTAAATTTTTTTACAATATAGAAAATTGAGATACCTTAACGTTGGCATTGGATTCATATTATTTTGAGCTCTAAATCAAAAGTTAAAATAGATTTAGTGCGGATATTTTAAGTTGACCAGGTAGTTAAAATGATCTTTCTAAACTGATCATTGGTGCTGCTTGAGCAAAGGCTTATAAATGAAGCATAATACATGACATCACGCAATTTGGGATAGATTGGATTTCTTGGAGGCTTTGTCGTAGCTATTTCGGTCTTAATTTGTTAACAATATAGAAAATTGAGCTAGCTTAATGTGGGTGTTGGATTCATGTCGTTTTAAGCTCTAAATGAAACGTTACAGATGATTTAGTGTGAACATGACAAGTGATCGGGCAATTAAAATGATCATTCCAAACTGGTCATTGGTGCTCCTTGAATAAAGGCTTATAAATGAAGCATAATACATGGCATCAATAAGTTTGGGATATATTTGAATACTTGGATAACTTGACGTAGCTATTTTGGTATTAAATTTTTTTACAATATAGAAAATTGAGCTAGATTTACATGGGAATTTGATTCGTGTCTTTCTGAACTTTGAATCAAAAGTTATGGACAATTTAGTGCGGACATGTCAATTGATCGGCCAATTAAAATGATCATTCTAAACTGAATATTGGTGCCCCTTGAGTAAAGTCTTATAAATGAAGCATAATGCATAGTATCATGCAGTTTGGAATACATTGGATTACTTGGAGGCTTTGTAGTAGCACTTTAAGTCTCTAATGTGGTAACAATTTAGAAAAGTGAGCTAGCTTAACGTGTGCGTGACTCATGTCATTTTGAGCTGTAAATCAAAAGTTAAACACGATTTAGTGCAGACATGTCATGTTGATCAGCTAGTTAAAAAATGGTCATTCTAAACTAATCATTGGTGCTCCTTCAGTAAAGGCTTATAAATGAAGCATAATGCATGACATCATGCAGTTTTGGATAGATTGGATTTCTTGGAGTCCTTGTCATAGCTATTTCGATCTTATATTTTCACACAATATAAAAACATTGAGCTAGCTTACCGTGGGTGTTGGATTCATGTCATTCTGAACTCTAAATACAAAGTTACAAACGATTTAGTGCAGATATGTCAAGTGATCGGCCAGTTAAAATGATCATCCTAAACTGATCATTGGTGCTCCTTGAGGAAAGGCTTTTAAATGAAGCACATTGCATAACATCATGCAGTTTGGGATAGATTGGATTTCTTGGAAGCTTTGTAGTAGCATTTTTAGTCTCAAATATTATCAAAATATGGAAACTTGCGCTAGTTTTACATGGGCGTGGGATTCGTGTCATTTTGAGCTCTAAATCAAATTAAATACAATTTAGTGCTGACATATCAAGTTGATCGTCTAGTTAAAATGATTATTCTAAACTGATCATTGGTGCTCATTGAGTAAAAGCTTATAAATGAAGCATAATGCATGGCATCACATAGTTTCGGATAGATTTGATTACTTGGAGGCTTTGTCGTAGTTATTTCGGACGTCAATTTTGTTACAATATAGAAAATTGAGCTAGGTTAACATGGGAGTTGGATTTGTGTGATTCTGAACTTTAAAGCAAAAGTTATGGAAGTTTTAGTGCGGACATCGCAGGTGATCGGCCAATTAAAATGGTCATTCTAAATTAATTATTGGTGCTCTTTGAGTAAAAGCTTGTAAATGAAACATAATGCATGGCATCACGCAGTTTGTGATACATTGGATTACTTGCATGCTTTTTCGTAACTCTTTCTGTCTCAAATCTTGTCACAATATAGAAAATTGAGTTAGCTTAACATGGGCTTTGGACTCATGTCATTTTGAGTTAGGAATCAAAAGTTAAAGAAGATTTAGTGTGGATGTGTAAGGTTGATCAGCTAGTTAAAATGATCATTATAAACTGATCATTGGTGCTCCTTGAGTAAAGGGTTACAAATGATCTATAATACATGACATCATGCAGTTTGGGATAGTTTGGATTTCTTGAAGGCTTTGTCTTAGCTATTTCGGTCTTAATTTTTTTCACAATATAGAAAATTGAGCTAGATTAACATGGGCATTGGATATGTGTCATTTTGAGCTTTAAATGAAACGTTACAGATGATTTCGTGTGGACATGTCATGTGATTAGCTCGTTTAAATTGTCATCTTACACTGATTATTGGTGCCCCTTGAGTAAAGGATTATAAATGAAGCATAATGCATGGTATCATGCAGTTTGGGATACATTGGATTACTTGGAGGCTTTGTAGTAGCTCTTTAAGTCTCCAATGTGGTCATAATATAGAAAATTGAGCTAGATTAATGTGGGTGTTGGTTTCGTGTCATTTTGAGTTCTAAATCAAAATCTATAGATGATTTAGTGCGGACATGTCAAGTGATCGGCTAGTTAAAATTATCATTCTAAACTGATCATTGTGCTCCTTGTGTAAAAGCTTATAAATGAAACATAATGCATGGCATCACACAACTTGAGATAGATTTGATTGCATGGTCTATGTGAGTAAAATTGTGTGGTCGCAAATCAATGGAAACCGAAAATTGCGTGGTAGCAAAATTGCGACTGATTTGCGATCACCAGTGCATTCAGTGGGAATAAAAAATTCTGGAAAACTATCAACTCCCACCAAATTGCGACCACCTGTGCATTCGGTGGGAACCGAAAATTCTCAAAATTTTCAATTCCAACCAATTACTTTGGTGGGAGATGAAATTTTTTCAGAATTTTCGATTCCCACCATATTTGGTGGTCACAAATCAGTCGCAAATTTGCGACTGATTTGCAACCACGTATTTAATTTTGTATTTTGCCACTGATTTGCAACCACATGTGTGGTCGCAAAAAAACTATAAATATGTGACTCTTTTCCCTCATTCTCACACTTCAAACAATCCTAACATTAAAAAAATTGAAATGTGGTTGCTACCAAACAGATAAAAGGCAACCATTTTCTCTCTCGTTTTACTAGTACGAAAATCTCGGCGATAATTCCGGCATAGTCATCGGCATCAGTTACTGTTCTTCTCTGTCACCAATGTGTTTTCTCTTCATTCCAAAGAGTGAACGTCGTCGATTACTCGATGGTTTTTTTTCGAAAATTACAGTTTTCTTTCTTCTCTCCCAATCTCGATTTCCATATAACCAAGTTTCGAGATTTCTCCTTCTCCTTACAATTCGTGTATCAAGTCTTCTTCTTCAATTCTTCATGTCGGATTTTCTCATGTCGGATTTTCTTCATGTCGGATTTTCACTCCCGGCAGATATTTCCATTAAAGCCGTGACGGAAACAAGATTCTCCTTGATTGGAAAACCGGTGAATCCTCGGAAGCAGAATCTGCGTGCAATGATGACAACCCTCCCGAGGCTCTGGAGCACCGGCGAAGTGGTTGTTTCTCATATCATCGAGGGTAGCCGGACTCAATTCCTCTTCCAAACAGAGGAGGCATTACTTTCTGTTTTATGCCGAGGGCCTTGGTCCTTTAATGAATGGATGTGCATCCTCCAAAAGTGGTCTCCGGCGATATCCGACTCCGACTTGAAGTTTATCCCGTGTTGGGTTCAGATTCATGGAATTCCTATCAGCTTCCTCACATATCAAATGGTGATGTATGTGGGTGGAACACTCGGGGATTTTTTCGAATCTGATTTTAACGCCGACGGATCTCATAGGGTTGAGTTTGTCAGAGTTTGAGTTCTTATGAATGTCGAACTGCCATTTCAGTTTCAGAGAAGGTTCCTCTTTCATGACTCGGAAGAAATCCTTCGATTTTGGTATGAAAAGTTGCGATGCTTTTGTACCCGATGTGGCAAAATCTCTTACGAAGCTGCGGAATGCCCCTCTGCCGTGGAAAACGCTCTGCCGGATGACAACTCGCCTGGAGATGATGACGATTCTGAGAATAGTGACGGTGGATCTTCTATGCCGCCTGGATATCCGAAGGCACTTCCTCCCCTTCCTTTGTCTCCTTCGCGATCTACTGGAACATCAGACGGCGGAATTACCGGCTCCAAAGCAAAGAAAAGGTACAATAACTAATCTTTTCCCTCCGTCGGTTCACCGGAGCAACCCAAATTCCGGCAACCATCACACAAGTCAATCGGAATTTAAGTTAGATTTGGCTACCGGTCTGATTAGGTTAACTGCTAACCGGGAATATAAATTGATTTTATCGTTAACCAGAAACATAGTTCACAGTTTAATTGCATTAACCGATCGAGTAATCAAAACCATTAAAATTATTATATTTTTGGGTTTAATTATACCAACTGGTTATCAATTTAAAATTGCATTGCTATGCGGTTTAATATTTACCTGGTTTTGGATAATTAATATATTGTTTAAATATTTTGGTTTAATGCAAGTGCATGAAATTATGATATATGGTTATCGATTTATCAAGAATTATAGGATGGTTTACATTAGGATCATATTTAGACCAATGTTGTGGTGCCTAATAATCCTACTGCTTTTGATGAATTGCGATCAAGAGTACAGTTATAAGAGTACTACAGATGATGTTGTTTCTATGAGATTCTTAGGTGATGATTTGGTGGGCCACACTCCACCTGATTCGATATAAATATAGGCTTTTGGAACTGTCGGTGTTTGGGAGGATCTCTGGCAGTTCGACGCCTGAAGGGAATAAGGCAGGATTATTCTCCGGATGTTATCTTCCTGATTGAAACGAAAAATAACAACAATTTCGTCCATGATGTTGCAGCTGTTTTAAACTACGATAGTGTATTATGTGTCTCCCCAAAATGAATTGTTGGTGGATTAGCTCTGTTATGGAATAAATGTATTAAGATTACTGTTGTAAGTGCTGATGATTGACTAATTGATTGTCAACTTTCAAGTAAGGGATATGAATTTTATTTATCATGTGTTTATGGACATCTTATACGTATACATAGGAATAATCTTTGGGAAATATTACAAAGAATTGCTACATCTAGGAAAAGTCCATGGTTGATGTGTGGTGATTTTAATGCAATTCTGAATACACATAATAAATTGGGAGGAGCTATAAGTGAACCGTGGAAATTGTATTATTTCCAGTCAATGGTTTCAGTTTGTAGGATGATGGATGTACAGTACAAAGGTAATAATATGACATGGGCTGGTAAACGAAACAACCAGTTAGTTCAGTGTTGGCTAGATAGACTATTGGTAAATGATGAATGGAAAACCATTTACCCAGCATCTATGCTAGAGTATCTTGATATGATTGATTCAGATCATAGACCTGGGATCATCATTATTCGTACACATTCTGAGCAAGGAAAACATATATTCAGATATGATCCCCGATGGAAATCACAGGAACAATTCACAGCTACGCTTCGTACCTGTTGGAATCGTCCTTCCAACAGTTCAGATTCAGATTTATTATCGATGCTTCGGTTATGTAGAAGGAATTTATCTACTTCGAAGAAAAATTGCCTCGTCAATTCTAAAATTCGAATTAGGGAACTAACTTCCTTGATAAACTCAGCGAAATCGAATCCTCAGTCTGATCCTAGTACAATTTATTCACTAAAGAATGAATTACTTAAGGCATATGTCAAGGAGGAAAACTATTGGAAGATTAAAAGTAGGAACCAATGGTTTCAGGTTGGTGACTGAAACACGAAGTAGTTTCACGCAGTTTCAAAAAATAGGAGATCTAGAAATACTATTATTTCGATTAAGTCACCTACAGGAGATGATATTTTTGGTAATGAGGGCATTGCCAATCAAGCTTTGGATTATTTTTCAGATTTATTTGAAAGTTCTTCTCCCGGAAATATGGATTTTGTTCTATCAGTGGTACCCGAAGTTGTGTCAGCGGATATGAATTCTGAATTAACAAAACCAGTCACCAGTGATGAAGCTTTTCATGCCATTTCTTCAATGGGAGCTAATAAAGCTCCAGGACCAGATGGCTTCTCGGCTGCTTTTTATCAACAAAACTGGAGTATTGTAGGGCATGCTCTTTTTGAGGAAGTTAATCGTTTTTTCTCAGCAGGAAAAATGACTAAGGATTTTAACCACACAAATCTTTGTCTTATTCCAAAACAGACATGCCCATCAACAATGAAGGACTTTAGACCGATTTCACTTTGTAATGTGATTTACAAAGTTATATCGAAAGTTTTAGTGTTACGTTTACAAAAAGTTCTTGCTGGTTTGCTATCTGAAAATCAAGCAGCTTTTATCCCTGGACGTCTAATTACTGATAATATCTTAATTGCGCATGAAGCGCTTCATGCTCTTCGGGTCCAACAAACTTCTGCTAAATCCTACATGGCTGTTAAAACATATATGAGCAAAGCACATGACCGTATTGAATGGAGTTTTGTTGAATTAGTGATGCAAAGAAAACGTTTCTCAAAACAGTGGATAAATTGGTTGATGCAATGCATATCTACTACTTCGTTTTCGGTTCTTGTGGGTTACGGAAAGGTGATCCTTTATCTCCGTATTTGTTAATTGTGTGTGCGGATGTTTTAAGTTTAATGCTGAATAATGCTGCGCGGAATGGGTCTCCTCAACCATTGAGGATAGTTCGTAAAGGTCCGCCTATTTCTCATATGTTATTTGACGATGACTCCCTCTTTTTTATCAGAGCTGATATGCAGAATGTTATGTGCATAAAAAAGATTTTTGAAAACTACCGATGTCTCGGGATAGATGATTAATATGGATAAGTCGTCCATTATATTTGGGAGTAAAGTTTTTCATCATACCAGAATATCAGTTCAACAACGAATCTAACATGGAAGGAGATGGAAAATATCTTGGATTACGAGAACAATTCAAATGGAAAAAAAGACAGATGTTCCAATATATTACTGATAGAATAAATTCCCGTCTATCTGGATGGCAGAAAATTTTTTTTATCTCCAGCTGGAAAAGATGTTTTAATCAAAGCAGTTGCCTTTTCTATGTCAGTATATTCAATGAATGTATTTAAGCTTCCACAAGAAATATGTAGATCTATGGACAAGGCTCTATCTAGATTCTGGTGGGGATCTACTAATGTTAGAACCAAAACGGCCTAGGGTTCCTAGAAGAAAATGAGTACACCAAAATTGACGGGTGGATTGTTTTCGTGACTTTCAGTATTTTAATCAGGCTCTACTCGCTAATCAGTGTTGGAAAATAATTAAAAGACCGGATTGCCTTCTTTCTTGAATCCTCAAAAGTAGGTACCATAACAAAGGGGATTTTTTAACCGCTACCCGCAAAACTAGATCTGCATTTGGATCGCAATCAATTCTACATGGGCGTCAGTTATTAGAAACCGGAATTCAACGAATTGTTGGAAGTGGTTCAACCATTTTAATTGGAGATTCTAACTGGCTACCTACTTCACCGGCACGTGCCCCCAGATTATTACCTTTTACAAACCCGTTTCTGAAATGGGATGTTCTTATTGATCAGGAATCTGGGCAATGGAATGAGGAAATTATCAATGATATAGTTGAAAAACAGGACCATCATCTCATCTATAATTTTTTTTTACCTCTACATCAATCTACAGATGGTTTTTTCTAGACGTTTACAAATAATGGGATGTACTCGGTTAAATCAGGAAATAGGCGTGCTATTGAGGTTTTCCAAAACGACTCAGAAAGATCGAAACCTAGTTTGTCGAATCATCCTGATTTGGCAAACGAATTTGGTCTATTCACATTCCACCAAAGATTAAACATTTCCTTTGGAGGCTACTTTCTCAAGCTTTACCAGTCAAGTCCCAGTTACATCATCGACATATTATCACTGATAACAAATATAACTGATGTTGTATTTCGGAGGAATCTGAGATCCATATCTTCTTTCTCTGTCCTTTTGTTGAGATGTTATGGAGGAAATTGGGGATATTAACTTCAACAATTTGTCATACCAATGCAAATATTCATGATAATATATGTTGAAAAGTATACTCCGTTTTACCTACTATGGCGAATATGGAAAAGCAGGAATGATCTCTACTTTAATGGAAATGCTACATCAGTTGATAGTATTTTACAAAAGAGTTCAGATGATGTAAGAAAATGGGTAACTCACATGATACACGTAATAGATCAAAATACCAGAGGAAATGGTTGTTCTCAATCCAGAACCTGAAAGATGCCACCACAAGGATGGGTAAAATGCAATTACAATGCAGCGCATCGTTTTGGTTATATTCCTTCAGGAATAGGTTGGATTCTTCGGGATCACCGAGGGTTTTTTTCTCAAAGCTGGTAGAGGAAATTTTGAAGGAAAATCAACAGTTCTTGAAGCGGAATTTACAGCGCTTATCTTGGCTCTACAATCTACTTGGTCATTGGGTTTTCCTTTTGTTATATTTGAAGGCGATAATTTAGCCCTGCAGCAATTTCTTGCTACTCCAGGAACTGGGTTACATCTTCAACATTATGTTCAAACAATCAGTCTATGGAGATCAAAATTTCAAGGTATCAAATTCTCTTACAAACCAAGAATAGGCAATCAAGCAGCGGACGAGTTGGCATCTTCCATTCTTAAATCTGCTATGGATTGGAACATTTATGATGCTTGTCCTACTTTTTTACAAACATTTGTAAACAATGATATTTATTGGAAATAAATAAATTTATGTTGGCAAAAAAAAATCCTAACATTCTAAAATCCTCTCAAAAAGCACTTTATCCAAATTCCAATACTCAAACACTTCAAACCCAATGGCAGGTAGCGGTAGGTCGATGAGAGGTCGTTGAAGATGATAAATCCTTTTGTCTTCCGGCCGTGATAACCCTTCGGCCTCGTCAAACCCCTCACCCATTGCTTTTTGAGCGGTATCCCGCCTACTGCCTTAGTACACCTTCACTCCTCACACGGTCCCTGAAATCGAACCATCTAATCGGTTTCAGAAATTGGAGGAGCAAGAAGAGGAAGAGGTTCCGCCTTCTAAAACGGAAATGGCGGAACAAACTATCACCTTAGATAGTTTGTTACAAACCCCGGTGTGGGACCAGTACCTCACAGTGGTGTCTTCAATGCCGGCACCAAACACGACTTGGTAAAATTATAGAATTATTTATTTTAAACTTACTTAATTAAAGTTTATTTGAACTTTAAAAACTTTAATATATTAAAAATATTAGGTTTGACCGGGACAAAGTGGTAATAACCCGTCAAATTTCAAAAAATTTAAAAAACAAATTTGATGGCCCCTACTACAGTTGGACCATCATACCAACTGAACGACAAAAAATACTTCCTCGAATTTGCAGTAAGTATATAGTTTAAAAAAAAATTATTTAATATAATTTAATAATTAATAAAGTTAATATATTTTAAATTTGCAAGCAATGGTACAGCTGGGATCTTGTGATCACCTCGGTGGTAGGGAAGGAGTTTGACTCCATTTGTGTAAGACCGATGAAAGGGATGGTGAGCACGGTTCATACAAGTAGCAAACATCCAAGGTGGATTTCCCCTATTCTATTCAAAACAATGACAGACTATTGGAAAACTGAAACATCTAATGAGAGGAGTAGTAAGTCGTCTAATAACCACAACTCCTCTCGGGATGGTCTTGGTCCGCAGAAGCATTTGTCGGGAAAAAAATCTTATATCCAGATCCAACATGAAATGGTAAGTACTATAAAATATTAAAATTTAAATTTAAATTTATTTGTTATTTATTAATAATTTATTTCAAAATTTAGGAAAATAATTTGGAATGACCGGCCTCAATTGTCAGATATAAAGACTCACACTCGGCAGGATGGTTTGTATGTTGATTTGAAAGCTAAACAAATCAGTGAAACATACGAACGAAACATCCAAGAAAAGATGGTGATCGTGGAGGTTGATGCAACTGAAACGTCCGACGGTACTTCCCGTCGAATTGAGCTGACCCAAGATGAGAAGAATGATATTTTCATTCAGTTCAAAAAATTTATTTTAATTTTGTTTTAATTTACACTAAATTTTATATACTTATTATTTTACACTAATCGTTTTATTATTTTTTGTAGTCCTCCGTTGCGGATGAATGAGGCCGTCTATGCGAACTTGGTAGCCTGAATCACATTCACGGGTCGGACAGGCGTAGTTGCTTCCAATCCACTTCCTCCGACTTTGTTACGCTTCAGGATTAACTCTTAGCCAAGCAACAAAAAATCAAAGAACAAAACACATGTAATATGCATATTGAAGAACAAAATGCACAGATGTTGGAAGCAAATCGGAGGATACAGAAAGTACAAAAGGAAAACCAGAAAACAATTAACAGCTTGGAGATGCTCATCGGGTATTTCCAATTTACGTATCCCGCTTTCGCATCTTTAATGCGGGATAACGATACCCTAGGTGAACCGTCAAACGCTGAATAATTAGAATTGTGGTTTACGGGAGTTGATGCATACGATGTATCATTGAATCAAAATTTCAATCTAAAAGTCATGTTACTGTGGACGATAAGTGATTTTCCAGCTTTTGGAATATTGTCAGGATTGACAACGCATGGTAGATTGTCTTGTCCAATTTGTATGGATGATACAAAAGCATTTCAATTACCAAATGGTAGAAAGACGTGTTGGTTTGATTGTCACAGAAGGTTTCTTTCTAAGGGTCATCCGTTATAGAAAAATAAAACAATTTTTTTAAAGAGGAAGCGTGCTTTGAATGACTATCCTCCACAATCATTGACAGGCGAACAAGTTTTATACGAGCGAATAAAAACTGTCAATCCTCTAAGAACATCTGACTGCGGAGGAAACTGTCATGAAAGTAAAGAAGAAGGTTATGGAACCTGACATAATTGGCACAAAGAAAGAATATTTTGAGAGTTGTCGTACTGGACGGATCTTAACCTTCGACAAAATCTTGATGTGATGCATATATAGAAGAATCTCTTCGATAACATCATTAATACTGTTATGAATGTCAAGGATAAATCAAAAGATACAGTTAAGTCAAGGTTGGTATTGCAAAATTTTGCTCTCAAAAAGAGTTGCACGTGGATGGTCGGGGTAATGCTCTATTCTCTATATTTCAATTGACACAAAAAAGCCAAAGAACGCCTAGTTGAATGCATCAAAAATGATGTCAAATTTCGAGACGGCTATGCGGCAGGTTTAGTAAATTGCGTGGATATGGATGGACTCGAGTTCTCGGGCATGAAAAGCCATAACTGCCATGTTTTGATGGAATGGCTTCTCCCTTTTATATTTGCAAAACTTTTACCATAAAACGTTTATTTAGCATTACTAGGTATATACTATTATACATATTTTATATTTTAAGCATGTAAAATAATGATAAGTGTATGTACTAATCAATACTAGATTATAATATTGGGATTGGAGGATTTTTCCAAGATCTATGCTCCAGATCATTGCAACAAATCCGTATCCGGATTCTGAAGGAAAACATAGTCATAATTTTGTGCAATTTGGAGAAGATCTTTCTACATGCATTGTCGACGTCATGGAGCACCTACCTATACATCTGCCATAGGAAGCTGAATTGGGTGGACTCGTGCAATATAGGTGGATGTATCCATTTGAAAGGTTTTTTTAAAAACTAAAAAGCAAAACAAAGAACAAACGATATGATGCAGGGTCGATTGTTGAATCATATGTGAATGATGAGATATCTTACTTCTCGGATCATTACTTTGCTGCCCACATACGCACCAAAAACAGGTACATAGTAACCATAAATTCTTGTGTTTATTAATTAATAATTTTATTTGTAAGGGTAATTAATTAAATTATCGTGTTGAATATCGTGTATTATATATATACACGTCTACTAGATTCGATGAAGGTGACACCCCTGTACATCCAGATTCCGGAGTACTGGATATATTTACTCACATGGATCGTCCAAGTGGTAAATTTAAATAAATATGGCTCTCCGAAAAAGAATTCAAATATGCACATGCATATGTTTTGCAGAATTCTGAATATTGTAGGCCACTAGAGAGGTAAATACTATGAAAACAATTTCATTTATTACATTATAATTTCATTGTAATTAAGAAAAATATATTAGTTTTGCATATTTAATTTTGTAGCATGTTTGAAGATCACATTCGTTGTACGTATCCATATCTTTTGGAAGATGACATTTCATCGAAATGAGAGGAAGAGTTCCACATATGGGTTCGAGATTATGTATGTTTAATTAATTCACATGTTTATATATTATATTAATTTTTTTGATTTTGAAATATTAATTAATTTATATATATATATATATATATATATATATATATATATATATGATCATAGGTCAATGCATGCATTTGAACATATCCATGTGCCTTTCCGATATGGGCTCAAGAATTAGTTCAAGGGCCGATGAATAAAGCGTCAACCTGGCCGATCTATTTTACAAGAGGTTATATGTTCCACACAAAAAACATGTACATAGGAGAAAGACATTTAACTAGGGCATTTGTGTCAAGGGAGAAAATTACTTAGATGCATATGATGAAGCTAATTTTGATAGATATCATTCAACTTGAGTATGTTGGACTCATAAATTTGAAGTTCAAGCTTTTTAAATCTGAGTGGTACGATCCTACACTTTCGAAAGGAACTCGGAAGTCGGAAAATGGCGTCGTTGATGTCTTATCATCACAGAAATACTACAAATACGAACAATTTATTCTAGGTAAGTACATAAATAATTAACTATAAATATATCTTAATTTACATTTGGTAATATATATGTAACTAATTTACATTTCATTAATTATGATATACCAACCTCTCAAGCAGATCAAGTTTGTTATATTCCTTACCCGCACACCAAATCATCATCAAAACAAACATCGCTCAATGTTCTGAAAGTTAATCCCAAATCTAACATTTTGGAGAAATACAAAAACAAAGACGAGATTGACCTTTTGAAACAAGAAAATGATGAAGAGGTAACGGTGGTTGAAGAGATAGAAGTGGATTGTTTGTTTGATAGAATTAATCATACCGAAGAAATTGATTTCAATGTGAGAGATGCCAAACTAGAAGATGAATTTTATTGTAATATTTCATCTTTAAATGATGATCAGGACGAAAAGATGTAATATATTTGACTTTTTATGTATTTTTTACATTTGATCCTTTTTGTAAAATGTTGTTGTTTCTAATTGAAGTTTTTCTACAAATCCTAATCATGTTAACAATCTTATATAATTCATATTATTCAGAAAATCATATAATTTAGGTTTTAGGGCATTAATTGTTACTATTTTGCCACCATATTGCCACTACATTGGGAATGAGGTGGAAAATTGGTAACAAAAATAATCCATGTTAGCAAATCAGCCGCACATTTGCGACCAATTTACGACCACGGGTTCAAAATTTTTACTGTGGTCTCAAATCAATCGCAAAATAGCGACCACTTTGCGACTACATAGGGTAAAGTTACCTTTTCCCTATGTATTTTTCACATTTACAACTTATTTTTGCATTTCTTGGTAAGTACTAACCATTATAGGTGGCCAAATATAAACAAAATCATATTTGTGTTGATGTAAATGTTAGAAACATTTGAAGGATATATAAGAGGTATAAGGTTAAGGCAATGTGTTAAGTGTTTAGGGAAATGATATGTAAATTTAGTAAATTTGGTAAATGTTGTTGTTTACTTATTAATTGAAGTTTCTACAACTCTTAATGATGTTATCAATCTTATATAACTTATGGTATTCAACAAAATCATATAATTTAAGGCTTAGGGTATTAATTGTGACAACTTTGACACCACATTGTCACTACATTGGGAATATGGTGGCAAATTGGTCACAAAATAATATGTGGTTGCAAATCAGTCGTATATTTGCGACCAATTTGCAACCACGGGTTCAAAATTTCTACTGTGGTCGCAAATCAGTCACAAAATAGCAATCACTTTGCAACTACATAAGGTAAAGTTACATTTTCCCTATGTATTTCTCACATTTACAACGTATTTTTGCATTTCTAGGTAAGTACTAACCATTTTATAGGTGGCTAAATATAAATAAAATCATACTTGTGTAGATGTAAATGTTAGAAACATTTGAATTGTATATAAGAGGTATAAGGTTCAAGGAATGCGTTAAGTGTTTCAGGGAAATGGTATTTAAATTTAGTAAATTTGGTGAATGTTGTTGTTTACTTATTAATTGAAGTTTCTAAAACTCCTAATGATGTTATAAATCTGATATAATCCATGGTATTCAACAAAATCATATAATTTAGGGCTTAGGTTATTAATTGTGACTACTGTGCCACCACAATGTCACTACATTGGGAATATGGTGGCAAATTTGTCACAAAATAATCCGTGGTCGCAAATCAGTTGCATATTTGCGACCAATTTGTGACCACGGGTTGAAAATTTCTATTGTGGTCGCAAATCAGTCACAAAATAGCGATCACTTTGCGATTACATAAGGTAAATTTACATTTTTCTTATGTATTTTTCATATTTACAACTTATTTTTGCATTTCTAGGTAAGTACTAACCATTACAGGTGGCCAAATATAAATAAAATCATACTTGTGTTGATGTAAATGTTAAAAACATTTGAATTGTATATAAGAGGTATAAGGTTAAGGGAATGTGTTAAGTGTTTTAGAGAAATGATATGTAAATTTAGTAAATTTGGTAAATGTTGTTGTTTACTTATTAATTGAAGTTTCTCCAACTCCAAATGATGTTATCAATCTTATATAATTCATGGTATTCAACAAAATCATTTAATTTAGGATTTAGGATATTAATTGTGACTACTTTGCCACCACATTGCCACTACATTGGAAATGTAGGGGCAAATTGGTCACAAAAATAATCCATGATTGCAAATCAATCACACATTTGCGACCAATTTTTGACCACCAGTTTAGAATTTCTACTTTGTTCGCAAATCAACAAAATATCGATCACTTTGCGATTACATAGTAGAAATTTACATTTTTCCTATGTATTTTCATATTTATAACTTATTTTTGCATTTCTAGGTAAGTACTAACCTTTATAGGTTGCCAAATATAAACAAAATCATATTTGTGTGGATGTAAATGTTCAAAACATTTGAAGTATATATAACAGGTATAGGGTTAAGGGAATGTGTTAAGTGTTTTAGGGAAATGATATGTAAATTTAGTAAATTTGGTAAATGTTGTTGTTTACTTAGTAATTGAAGTTTCTACAACTCCTAACGATGTTATCAATCTGATATAATTCATGGTATTCAACAAAATCATATAATTTAGAGAATATGGTATTAATTGTGTCTACTTTGCCACCACATCGCCACTATATTGGAAATATGGTTGCAAATTGGTCAAAAAAATAACCTGTAGTCGCAAATCTGTCGTAAATATGCGACTAATTTGCGACCACATATGAAAAAACAGATTAAATTCAGCAAAATAAACCATGGTCGTAAATCAGTAGCGGTAGGTCGATGAGAGGTCGTGGAAGACTACAAATCCCATCGTCTTCTGGCCGTGGTAACATTTCGACCTCGTCGAACCCCTCACCCACCGCTTTTAGAGCAGTATCCCGCGTACTGCCTTAGTACACCTTCACTCCTCACACGGTTCCTGAAACCAAACCATCTAATCGGTTTTAGAAATCGGAGGAGCATAAAGAGGAAGAGGTTCCGCCTTATGAAACAGAAACGTGGGAACAAACTATCACCTTAGATAGTTTGTTACAATCCCTGGGGCGGGACCAGTACCTCACAGTGGTGTTCTTGTGTCGACACCAAACACGACTTGGTAAAATTATAATATTATTTCTCTTTAATTTATTTATTTAAAATTAATTATTTAAAATTTATTAAAGTTTATTTGAAATTTAAAAACTTTAATATATTAAAAAATATTAGGTTTGACCAGGACAAAATGGCAATAACCCATCCAATTTCAAAAATTTTGAAAAACAAATTTGATGGCCCCTACTACAGTTGGACGGTCGTACCAGCTGAACGACAAAAAGATACTTCATCGAATTTGCGGTAAGTATATACTTTTAAAAAAAATTTATTTAATAAAATTTAATAATTAATAAATTTAATATATTTTAAATTGGCAAGCAATCGTACAGTTGGGATCTTGTGATCACCTCGGTGGTACGGAAGGAGTTTGACTCCGTTTGTGTAAGACCGATGAAAGGGATGGTGAGCACGGTTCATACAACCAGCAAACATCCAATGTGGATTTCCCCTATTCTATTCAAAACAATGACAGACTATTGGAAAACTGAAACGTCTAATGAGAGGAGTAGTAAGTCGTCCAATAACCACAACTCCTCTAGGGATGGTCTTGGTCCGCACAATCATTTGTCAGGAAAAAAATCTTATATCCAGATCCAACAGGAAATGGTAAGTACTATGAAATATTTAAATTTAAATTTAAATTTATTTATTACTTTTTAATAATTTATTTCAAATTTAGGAAAATAATTTGGGACGACCGCAATTGGTGAGGTCTTTATAAAGACTCATACTCGCCAGGATGGTTCATATGTCGATTTGAAAGCTAAACAAATCGGTAAAACATACGAACGAAACATCCAAGAAAAGATGGTGATCGTGGAGGTCGATGCAACTGAAACATCCAACGCTACTTCCCGTCGAATTTAGCTGACCCAAGATGAGAAGAATGAGATCTTTATTCACGTAAAAAAAATATTTTAATGTTTTTTAATTTACACTAAATTTAATATACTTATTATTTTACACTAATTGTTTTATTATTTTTTGTAGTTCTCCGTTGCGGATGACCAAGGCCATCTTTGTGAACTCGGTAGCGTGAACCGTATTCACGGGTCGGGCAGGCGTACTGGCTTCCAATCCACTTCCTCCGACTTCGTTGCGGTTCAGGATCAACTCTTAGCCGCACATTGACAAATCGAATAACAAAACGCATGTAATATGCGTATTGAGAAACAAAATGCGCAGATGTTGGAAGCGAATCGGAGGATACAGAAAGTACAAAAGGAAAACCAGAAAACAATTAACAGTTTGGAGATACTCGTTGTGTATTTCCAACGTACGTATCCCGCTTTCGCGTCTTTTAAGCGGAATAACGATACCGCAGGTGAACTGCTGAATAATTATATTTTTTCAATTTTTTGTGATTAGAATTCTTTTAAGAAAATTCATTTATTTTTTTAATTTCTATAAATTTTATAAAATAATTAGTTAATAGAAATAATTTATTTTATTTTAATAATATTTATAATTAAAAAATTATTTAAAGAAAATATTTTTAAATAATATTAAAAATTATATTCATTAATAATTAATAATAATAATTAATTTTTTAAAAATAATTATAATTAAATATTTTGAAATTAAAATTAAAAATTATTATGTTCAAAATTTTAATTTCAAAATATTTAAATTAATTATTATATTTTTAAAAACTTATTCGGGTGTAGTCGTAAATTAGTCGCAAATCAGTTTCACATAATTGTGACCAATTTGCGACGATATCTATTTTTTCTAAAATTTACATGTATTCGCAAATGGATCACCAATATTTGGGACAAATTTGCGACTACGATTTCACTGTAGCCGCAAATAAGTCACAAACATTTGTGAGTGATTTACGACTATATTGTGTCTGTAGTCGCAAACTGGTCAAAACTTTTGTCACAATTTGCAACCACGTCTTCCACTGTGGTCGCAAATCAGTCACAAAATATTGTGACTGATTTGCAACTACAGTTTTTGCAACCAATGAATGTAGTGGCAAAGTGGTCCCAAAATTTGTTACTACAAACCACTCACAAAGTAATCGCAAATACAGGGACCAATATTTGGTCGTAAATCAGTCGCAAAATGTACCACTATTACTAAGGTCACAAATCAGTCGCTAAAGTGCGATTAATTTGTGATCCCAAAAATTTGCGACGAATCTTTTGCGACCACTGCCTCTAGTCGCAAAGTAGTCGCATAATCTAGTTTTGCGACCACTTTGCAACCACATACGTGGTCGCAAAAGCTTTGTTTTCTTGTAGTGGATTTAGTGCGGACATCTCAGGTGATTGGTCAGTTAAAATGATTATTCCAAAATGATTATTGGTTTTCATTGAGTAAAGGCTTCTAAATGAAGCATAATACATGACATCATGCAGTTTGGGATACTTTGGATTATTTGGAGGTTTTTTCGTAACTATTTCAGTCTCAAATATGGTCACAATATGGAAAATTGAGATAGCTTAACATGAGCGTTGGACTCATGTCATTTTGAGCTTTAAATCAAAAGTTAAAAACGATTTAGTGCGGATGTATAAGGTTGATCAGCTAGTAAAAATGATCATTCTAAATTGATCATTACTGCTCCTTGAGTAAAGGCTTATAAATGAATCATAATACATGACATCACGAACTTTGGGATAGTTTGGATTTCTTGGAGGCTTTGTTGTAGCTACTTCGATCTTAATATTTTTCACAATATAGAAAATTGAGCTAGATTAACTTGGGCGTTGGATTCGTTTCATTTTGAGCTCTAAATCAAACGTTACAAATGATTTTGTGCGGACAAGTAAAATGATCGGCTATTTAAAATTATCATTTTAAACTGATTATTGGTGACCCTTGAGTAAAGGCTTAAAAATGAATCGTAATGCATGGTATTATGCAGTTTGGGATACATTGGATTAGTTGGAGCCTTTGTAGTAGCTCTTTAAGTCTCAAATGTGGTAACAGTATAGAAATTAAGCTAGCTTAACGTGGACGTTGGATTCGTGTCATTCTGAGCGCTAAAATTTGGGATGATTTAGTGCGGACATGTCAAGTGATTGACTAGTTAAAATGATCATTCTAAACTGATCATTGGTGCCCCTTAAGAAAAGGCTTATAAATGGAGCATAATGCATGGCATCACGCAGTGTGGGATAGATTTGATTTCTTGGACGCTTTATCGTACCTAATATGGTCTTAAATTTTGTCACAATATAGAAAATTGAGCTAGCTTGATGTGGGCGTTGGATTCGTGTCATTTTGAGCTCAAAATCAAAAGTTACGGATGATTTAATGTCAACATTTCAAGTGATCGGCTAGTTAAAATGATCATTTTAAACTGTTCATTGGTTCTCCTTGAGTAAAGGCTTACAAATGAAGAATAATATATGGCATCACACAGTTTAGGATAGATTTGATTACTTGGAGGCTTTGTCATAGCTATTTCGGTCTTAAATTTTGTAGAATACAGAAAATTGAGCTGGATTCATGTCATTCTGAACTTTAAATCAAAAGTTATGGACGATTTAGTGCGGACATGTCAAGTGATAAGCTAGTTAAAATGATCATTCTAAATTGATTATTGGTGCTCCTTGAGTAAAGGCATGTAATGCATGGCATCACGCAGTTTGGGATACATTGGTTTACCTGGAGGCTTTGTAGTAGCTCTTTGAGTCTCAAATATTGTCAAATATGGAAAATTGAGTTAGCTTAACATGGGCGTTGGGTTCGTGTCATTCTGAACTCTAAATGAAAAATTACGTACAATTTAGTGCAGACATCTCAAGTGATCGGCCAGTTAAAAGCATCATTGTCAACTGATTATTGGTGCTCCTTGAGTAAAGTCTTATATATGAAGCATAATGCATGGCATCACGCAGTTTGGGATACATTGGATTACTTGGAGGCTTTTTGGTAGCTCTTTTAGTCTCAAATGTGGTTACAATATTGAAAATTGAGCTAGTTTAACGTGGGTATTGGACTCATGGGATTTTGAGTTCTAACTAAAAGTTAAAGACGATTTAGCGCGTACATGTCAAGTTGATCAGCTAGTTAAAATGATCATTCTAAACTGATCATTGGTTCCCCTTGCGTAAAGGCTTATAAATGAAGCATAACGCATGACATCACACATTTTAGGATAGATTTCATTATTTGGAGGCTTTTTGGTAGCTATTTTGGTCTTTATTTTGTCACAATATAGAAAATTGAGCGAGGTTAACGTGGGCGTTGGATTCGTGTAATTTTGAACTTTAAATAAAAAGGTACGGACGATTTAGTACAGACATGTCAAGTGATCGACCAATGATCATTCTAAACTGATAATTGGTACTTCTTGAAAAAGGCTTATTAATGAAGCATAATGCATGACATCACATAGTTTGCGATACATTTGATTACTTGGATGCTTTGTCGTAGCTATTTCATTCTCAAATGTTGTTGCAATATAGAAATCGAGCTAGCTTAACGTAGGCGTTGGATTCGTGGCATTTTGAACACTAAATCAAAATCTATGGATGATTTAGTGCAGATATGTCAAGTGATCGACCAGTTAAAACGATTATTCTAAACAGATCATTCGTGCTTCTTGAGTAAAGGCTTATAAAATAAGCATAATGCATGACATCATGCAGTTTGGGATAGATTAGATTACTTGGAGGCTTTGTCGTAGCTACTTTGGTATTAATTTTTTTCAAAATATAGAAAATTGAGCTAGCTCAATGGGGGCGTTGGATTCGTGTCATTGTGAACTCCAAATCAAAAGTTACAGACGATTTAGTGCGGATATGTCAAGTTATCGGCTAGTTAAAATGATCATTCTAAACTGATTATTTGTGCTCCTTAAGTAAAGGCTTACAAATGAAGCATAACGCATGGCATCACGCATTTTGGGATACATTGGATTACTTGGAGGCATTTCGTAGCGCTTTCAGTCTCCAATGCTGTCACAATATGGAAAATTGAGCTAGCTTAATGATAATCATGGTTTTTGCATTGTTTCACCATGGATTTCACCACCTTTTTCATTTATTCATTAGCATTTTGGAAATTATATATTCCCATTCCCATTCATTGGGATTTGGCATTGCATTCTATAGGTTAGTGCATGCATTTTTGCATATTGCATACCTTCTCGATGTTTTCAGGTACAACGAGAGGTTAGATGGGATCAAACACGGAAAATTGACCAAGGGATCTCAGCATTGGCGATCTCAGGCCTAATACCATGATTTTACTGCCCAATCTCACCATGGCCAAACTAATGGGCCAATCTCGGGCCAACTTAAGCCCAAAATGTATTAAACCTATTTTTACTTAACCGCTTTGTCGCAATATTAAATCTAATTGTTAGGGATACTATATAAACCCTTTTAAAACACTTTGAATCTAAGTTTTGTTTAAGTTTCTTCTAGTTTTTGCCTCTGGACGTTTTTGGAGAGAGAGGAGATTGGTTTTCAACCTTTGTTGTTGAACTCCCGGTTTTTAGTGAAGGATGGTACATGCATTCCTAGTGTGTCAGTCTTACTTATCTGAGGATTCGATACCCAACTACTACTCCATTTGCTATGCACTTGGGGTTGTACTCGGTATTAAAACTTAAAACCCAATCAAGTTTTTGGTGCTGTTGCCCGGGCCGTTAGCAATAGTCATTATGATTATGATTCATTTAGAGACTACGCTTTGTTTCCGTTTTTTATTTTACTGATCTTGACCGTTATCTGTTTGCTTTCCAGTTGTCTGAACACGAGGAGTAGAGGGCAACTAGATCTACGACAGAGTTAAATCGATGTACAAAATTTGGAAATAGACACAGCACGAGCCAAGAAAGAACTTTGAACCAGAAAAGGAGGCTTTGAGAGATGGAACATTACGAGCAGAATATGCCACAGTATGCTTAGAATGAAGATCAAGGAACTGGATATGCTGATCAGAACACAAGGAAAGCAAGAAGCCCAATGCACCCACAAAGGCCTCAACGAGTGATCGAAATTTTTGATTAACCAACTGTTTATGGAGCTAGGAGTAGAATTCGACGTGATAGGTTATATATTCCCATTCCCATTCATTGGGATTTGGCATTGCATTCTATAGGTTAGTGCATGCATTTTTGCATATTGCATACCTTCTCGATGTTTTCAGGTACAACGAGAGGTTAGATGGGATCAAACACGGAAAATTGACCAAGGGATCTCAGCATTGGCGATCTCAGGCCTAATACCATGATTTTACTGCCCAATCTCACCATGGCCAAACTAATGGGCCAATCTCGGGCCAACTTAAGCCCAAAATGTATTAAACCTATTTTTACTTAACCGCTTTGTCGCAATATTAAATCTAATTGTTAGGGATACTATATAAACCCTTTTAAAACACTTTGAATCTAAGTTTTGTTTAAGTTTCTTCTAGTTTTTGCCTCTGGACGTTTTTGGAGAGAGAGGAGATTGGTTTTCAACCTTTGTTGTTGAACTCCCGGTTTTTAGTGAAGGATAGTACATGCATTCCTAGTGTGTCAGTCTTACTTATCTGAGGATTCGATACCCAACTACTACTCCATTTGCTATGCACTTGGGGTTGTACTCGGTATTAAAACTTAAAACCCAATCAAGTTTTTGGTGCTGTTGCCAGGGCCGTTAGCAATAGTCATTAGGATTATGATTCATTTAGAGACTACGCTTTGTTTCCGTTTTTTATTTTACTGATCTTGACCGTTATCTGTTTGCTTTCCAGTTGTCTGAACACGAGGAGTAGAGGGCAACTAGATCTACGACAGAGTTAAATCGATGTACAAAATTTGGAAATAGACACAGCACGAGCCAAGAAAGAACTTTGAACCAGAAAAGGAGGCTTTGAGAGATGGAACATCACGAGCAGAATATGCCACAGTATGCTTAGAATGAAGATCAAGGAACTGGATATGCTGATCAGAACACATGGAAAGCAAGAAGCCCAATGCACCCACAAAGGCCTCAACGAGTGATCGAAATTTTTGATGAACCAACTGTTTATGGAGCTAGGAGTAGAATTCGACGTGATAGGTTATATATTCCCATTCCCATTCATTGGGATTTGGCATTGCATTCTATAGGTTAGTGCATGCATTTTTGCATATTGCATACCTTCTTGATGTTTTCAGGTACAACGAGAGGTTAGACGGGATCAAACACGGAAAAATGACCAAGGGATCTCAGCATTGGCGATCTCAGGCCCAATACCATGATTTTACTGCCCAATCTCACCATGGCCAAACTAATGGGCCAATCTCGGGCCAACTTAAGCCCAAAATGTATTAAACCTACTTTTACTTAACCGCTTTGTCGCAATATTAAATCTAATTGTTAGGGATACTATATAAACCCTTTTAAAATACTTTGAACCTAAGTTTTGTTTAAGTTTCCTCTAGTTTTTGCCTCTAGACGTTTTTGGAGAGAGAGGAGATTGGTTTTCAACCTTTGTTGTTGAACTCCCGGTTTTTAGTGAAGGATAGTGCATGCATTCCTAGTGTGTCAGTCTGACTTACCTGAGGATTTGATACCCAACTACTACTCCATTTGCTATGCACTTGGAGTTGTACTCGGGATTAAAACTTAAAACCCAATCAAGTTTTTGGTGCTGTTGCCAGGGCCGTTAGCAATAGTCATTAAGATTTTGATTCATTTAGAGAGTACACTTTATTTCCGTTTTTTATTTTACAGATCTTGACTGTTATCTGTTTGGTTTCCAGTTGTCTGAACACGAGGAGTAGAGGGCAACTAGATCTACAACAGAGTTAAATCGATGTACAATATTTGGAAAAAGACACAGCACGAGCCAAGAAAGAACTTTTAACCAGAAAAGGAGGCTTTGAGAGATTGAACATCACGAGCAGAATATGCCACAGTATGCTGAGAATGAAGATCAAGGAACTGGATATGCTGATCAGAACACATGGAAAGCAAGAAGCCCAATGCACCAACAAAGGCCTCAACGAGTGATCGAAATTTTTGATGAACCAACTATTTATGGAGGTAGGAGTACAATTCGACCCCCCCCCCTGTGGAGAACAAAAACTTTTAGATCAAGGCAAGCTTGATCAACATGCTGCAGGGAAGCAAGTGCCATGGTTTACCAATGGAAGACACGCTGGATCACTTGGACCAGTTCGACAGATTTTGTGGAACCATGAAGATCAATGGGATCTCGGAGTATGCTTTTAAGCTAAGGCTATTCCTTTTCTCTCTGGGAGACAAAGCACACAAGTGGGAGAAGAGCTTGCCACACAATTCCATTACCTCATGGGATCAGTGCAAGAGAATCTTCCTGGCCAACTTCTTCTCAACCTCCCGAACTGCGATGTTAAGGAACGAGATCTCCAGCTTTGTGCAGCAAGGTACTGAGAGCTTTTTCAAAGCATGGGAGTACTTCAAAGGCTACACAGCACAGTGCCCCCATAACGGCTTCTCAACTGAGTTACTCGTCTGTACCCTATATAGAGGAGTGCTCCCTAGAATTTGCATGCTCCTAGACACAGCGAGCAATGGGAACTTCCTTGGACATGCAGCTGAAAGTGGAATGATATTGGTGGAGAATCTTGCTCAAAGTGATGGGAAACTATGGACAGTACTATGACAGAGCCTCACGTGGGAACAGATCGTATGAAGATGAGCACAGAAGGGAGATGAAGGCACTGAATGAGAAGCTGGACAGAGTGCTGCAAGTGTCTCAATGAGCAGTGAACTTTGTAGGAGATTTTGATGGGTATCGAGGGTTTCAAGCAGTAGGAAACGACTTCGAGCAAGGTCATGAGGAGATGAACTATATTTGGGGGCCTCAGGGTATCACAAAGGTTTCAATCACAACAATCGAAGCCACCCAAATTTCTCCTACAAGAGTACTAACGTGGAGGACCCTCAAGATTTAATGTGTCTTCCTTACAAGCCTCAAGACCAAAGCTACCACCCCTACATGCCTCCAATTCAAGGTTTCCAGCGAGAGTATGTGGCAAGACCCAAGTATCAGCCTCCAAGATTTCAAACCAAGAACAGATACAATCAGCAGCAGAACCGCTTTCACTCAATGCAACACCCGCACCTAAGGCTATCCAAGATGATGACACGAAGGCATTATTGCAAAAGATCTTGGAAGGTCAGGGAAAGGAAGCAATACAGATGAGCAAGAAGATGACTGAGATCTACAGCAAGGTAGACAATGACTCTGGAGAGCTCAACGCCATGTATGAGTACCTCTCGTCTCATCTTAAGGTGCTGGACAACCAGGTTGCACAAATAGCTTCTTCATCTTCTGTATCAAAAGGCAAACTCCCTGGTAAACCTGAAGGAAACCCAAGGGAATACTATCAAGCTATCACACTGAGAAGTGGGAAAGAGCTCCCAATAGAGGGAACTGATAAGCTTGAAGAGGATGACTCCAATCGAAGCCCCTGATTTCGCTGATCTAGAAACGTATGAAACAAAGAACAAGGTGGATGAGGAGACACCTCCTAAGACTAGGGCAGGAACAGGAGGAGAGGAAGCAGCGTTCATACCACCCCCTTACTAGCCCAGGATCCCTTTTCGTGGAAGGTTCAAGAAGCAGATTCTGGACAACCAGTACGAGAAGTACAAGAATTTGATAAACTCGATTCCGGTAACCAGCCTTTCATAGACTTGGTGTTGCATTGCCCAAAAGTGAACAAGCTGTTTAAAGAAGTGCTCGCTAAAACAAGAGTCCTTGAGGAAAGGTTAGTGATAGTTAATCATGAATGTAGTGCCATAATTTAGAGTTCTATGCCAAAGAAATTGCAGGATCCAGGGAGTTTCACTTCACTCTAGGGCCCCTATTCTTTGGAAAGTGTCTGGTTGATCTTGGAGCAAGTGTGAGTTTGATGCCGCTGACAGTCTCCAAACGTCTCGATCTTTCAAACTTCAAGAACACTCGTATCTCAATGGTGCTTGCGGAATAAGGTACCCCAGAGGAATTCTAGAAGACTTGCCATTGAAGGTTGGAATCGTAGTAATCCCGACAGACTTTGTCATTGTGGGGATGGATAAGGAGCCAACTGATCCTATAGTCTTTAGGAGACCATTTTTGGCCACTGCTGGAGCTATTATTGACATGAAGAAGGGGATCATAAACCTCAACTTAGGGACAGCAAGTCTGAACTTTAACATCATGGATGCGCTGAAGAAATCGACCATAGAAGGAAATGTATTCTCTGTTGAAACTGTTGTAGAACGGGAGGAGGACCACCTGGAGGAGCTGACCGTGGAAGACTGATACAAGCCTCGATTCAAGGCTTATATGCGCGTGGGCTGTTTGGAGAAGGTTAGGTGAGAAACTCGGCCTTAGACTTCTTGGATAGGGGTTTTTTGGTTGGTATTCGATGGAAAGGTTAAGTGAACCACACGAGGGGTGATGAACCTCGTAATAAATCACAAACTTAGAGCTAGGAGGGCTGGTATCAACTAGATTCTAAGCGCACAAGATTCTTAGAAAGAAAACTTGTTGGAAGAAAGTTCTACTTTATTAATATCAAAAAGGTTGTCGAACTACAATGCTGGAAGGAGCCTTATTATTATGCTCGACAGCTTGACCTTCTAGGGTCGACTCAAAGAATGAAAAGGAAAGATTACAAAAGTGCACAAATGGAAAATGTACAAAAGTGCATAACCGAAAAAGGACCTATTCCTAAAATGTCTTTGACTCAAAAAAATGTAAATATTCTAGATCCTACCCTGCAAAACAGAAAGAGGCAAATATTCGTATTGAAAACTTACCTTACTTACCTCACGGCCAAGAAATGGAAGGTGGCCATCCTTGTGGCATGCACGCGCCTTGCTCCTAGTCTTTGACTTGGAGTAGGGTTAGGAATCTTTGTGCCCTGACCTCTCTTGCCACTAAAGCCCAAGTCTCTGAAGTCCCTTGCATTGTTGAGAAGCCTTTGAACTCTTCTTTGCAATTCTGGCCCATTGTCCTTAGTCGATCTTCCTCTAGGAGCTTGTCGACCCATAAGCTGAACTTGTGGAAGAGTGCTCTTGATCTGCTCCTTGTCATTGCTCCTGGTGGCACTACTGGTGTGGAGACTTCCTCTAGGTGCATGTCCTGAAGCTGGTAGCTTATCTGGTCCGAGTTTCCTTGTGTAGAAATTGAAATGCTCGTGTACTCGGCTGGATCGGCTGTACCGGCTGGACTGTGCGAGGTACTGGCCGGAATGCCTTCAGGACCGGCCAAGTTGATCCCGGAGTCGGCGGCGTCACCAAGGGGACCAGCGGTGTCATCAAAATCGCCACCAATTGTGCCGGAAGCTTCGGCCTCTCCGCCGGCAATGCTGATCGGTCCGGTCCTATTGGTCGAGGGTCCGGCGGTACCGCTTGGGCCAGCAGATGTGCCAAATGGCCCGGCTGTCTCGGGAAAGCTTCCTGGTCGGCCAGTCTGGTCTTCTGGCTGGACATACGACCTGATGTCCTCATCATCCCCTCCCTCTTCAGTATGTTTTGACCTCAAAACTGGTTCATCTGCATGGAAAGGGGCTAAGTAAGTTACGTTGAACATGTTGGACACATTGAACTCACCTGGGAGCTCGATCCGGTAGGCGTTGTTGTTGATCCTCTCCAGCACCTCGAATGGTCCATCTCCTCTTGGTTCTAGCTTGGAAGTCATAGGTTGGGGAACCTCTTATGCCGTAGGTGTAGCCACACCCAATCGCCTGGTTGAAAGATCACCTCCTTTCTTCCCTTGTTTGCATGAGTCACGTACTGCCTGGTCCTTTTCTCCAAGTTCTCTGCTACCTTCTGGTGTAACTTCCTTATGAACTCTGCCTTGGATGCTCTGTTGAGGTTGGTCATCTCTGCTGGTGGCAGTGGCGTTTGCTCCAATGGGGTGAGAGGGTTGAAGCCGTATACTACTTCAAATGGTGTCTTCTTGGTTGCTGAGTGCACGGCTCGGTTATAAGCGAACTCTATGAATGGCATGCACTCCACCCAAGTCTTGAGGTTCTTCCCTAGTGTAGTCCTGAGAAGAGTTGATAGTGTCCTGTTGAAAACTTCAGTTTGGCCATCGGTTTGAGGATGGTAGGTGGTAGAGAAGAGTAGCTTCGTGCCGAGCTTCCTCAAAAGGGTCCTCCAGAAATGGCTGAGTAACTTGGTGTCCCTGTCTGATACGATGGTCCTTGGCACTCCATGAAGCCGTACTATCTCCCTGAAGAACAATTCGGCTGTTTGCGTGGCATCATTGACATTGGCACACGGGATGAAGTGTGCCATCATGGAGAATCTGTCCACCACTACAAAGATTGCATCTTTGTGGTTGATCTTGGGCAGACCTAGAACAAAATCCATTGATATATCCACCCATGGATGCGTCGGTATGGGCAGTGGGAGGTACAACCCGTGAGGTTACACTTGGGACTTTGCCTTCTTGCAAGTGATGCACCTTGCACAATGAGCTTCTACTGTCCTCTTGAGATGTGTGGCCATGATGCGAACCTCCCAAGGAATGCACTTCTGGATGCGGTTGAGATAGGCTTTGCAACAGAATGAATCGAAATTCAATCTGTTCAAAGGTTGTGGATTGAAGGGTCACACAGTAGTTGCGGAAAGACTACTGATTTACCTAAGATAGTAGCTTAAATATTACACACTAAGGCTACTAAATGTTGACTGAAGGATATTACACACCAACAATCTGATTAAGAAGAGGATCACTCTCAAACTTAAGAAAAGAAGTTGTTTTTATTTGAAAAGTTGAATGATCATGTTTACAACTGAAAGCCCCTATTTATACTATAAGGGGACGTAAATATGAGGAGCCTACAACATTAAATTGGTTACAATTACAAGGGAAGACTTGACCAAAGACCTTGACCAAAGACCTTGACTTCATTAACTCTTATTTTGACTATGAATGTAGACACTTTCCCCCCCTTTCATGACGCCAATTTTGAGCATTTTTAATTGAACTCCTTTTGATTTTAAACAACAAATTGGGCTGGTTGTAATGTGATTCATTTGCCTAATTAAAAACCTTACCAAGAAAACCCAATGGGAGAAAACTTGGATAAGGGATAAAGAGTACAAATGGATCACATACCCATTTGTATGCTTTCTTGAGCTTGTACTAAAATCAGAGTGCTTTTAGGCACTTCTCCATTCAAGCTCAAGTGAATTTGTTGTGCATTCTCCTTGTTGAGCATGCAGCTGATTGCCTCTTTGAGTTTCTTGGCTTTGGCTCGGGTTAATGGTCCAACTGGTAGTGCAAGAGATTCTTCATGTTCCACTGGTTCATTCCTAGCCATGAGCTTCTCCTTTTGTGTGCTTTCTATGCTAGTATCATCCCCCTCCTCTTGAAAAGGATTTGACCTCAAATCTGGTTCATCTGCAATGAAAGGCACAAGATCAGAAACATTGAAGCTTGAACTCACATTATACTTACCTTGAAGATCAATTTGGTAGGCGTTGTTGCTGATCTTCTGAACTATCTTGAAAGGTCCATCAATTCTGGGCATAAGTTTGGATTTTCTTTCAGCTGGAAATCTTTCTTTCCTCAAGTGAACCCACACGAGGTCTCCCACCTCAAATACCATTTCACGTCTTCCTTTGTTGGCCTTTCTTGCATATTGTTGGGTTCTGGCCTCAATATTCTTCCTTGCATTCTCATGGATCTGTTTAACAATCTCAGCTTTTCTTTTTCCATCAATACTAGCTCTTTCACTTAAAGGCAAAGGGGTTAGATCCAAAGGAGATAAAGGATTGAAACCATAAACAATTTGAAAAGGAGAATACTTAGAAGCAGAATGTACAAAATGGTTATATGCAAATTCAGCATGTGGTAAACATTCTTCCCATGTTCTAAGATTTCGTTTGATTAATGCACGCAATAAAGTAGACAAGGTTCTATTAACTACTTCAGTTTGACCATCCGTTTGTGGGTGACATGTTGTAGAGAATACCAACTTCGTTCCTAACTTAGACCAAAGAGTTTTCCAAAAGTAACTCAATAACTTAGTGTCTCTATCAGAAACTATGGTCCTAGGCATTCCATGTAAGCGAACTACCTCTTTAAAGAACAGATTGGCTATATGCAATGCATCATCAGTCTTGTGACATGCTATAAAATGAGCCATCTTAGAGAATCTATCAACCACAACAAAGATAGAATCCTTTCCTGTCTTAGTTCTAGGCAAACCAACCACAAAGTCCATTGATATGTCAATCCATGGATGAGTAGAAATGGGTAAGGGAGTGTACAAACCGTAGGGTTGAACCTTAGACTTAGCCTGTTTGCATGTAACACACCTTGCACAGATTCTTTCTACGTCTCTTTTCATGTGTGCCAATAGAAATGATCTTGCATGACCTTAAGTGTTTTGGCAACTCCAAAATGCCCCATCAGTCCTCCTCCATGAGCTTTCCTAACTAGCAAGTCTAGAATGGAACAGTTAGGCACACATAATCTATTATCATAAAATAGGAATCCTTCATGCCGATAGTATTTTCCTGAAGCAAACTTTTTGCTAGCAATGTATACATCTTTAAATTCAGGATCAGTTTCATATAGCTCTTTAAGCTGTTCAAAACCTAACAACTTAGCATCAAGCGTAGAGATTAAGGCATACCTCCTTGACAATGCATCTGCCACAACATTCTCTTTACCTTGTTTGTATTTAATGACATACGGAAATGTTTCTATGAACTCAACCCACCGTGCATGCCTTTTGTTCAGCTTCTGTTGGCCCTTTAAGTGCTTGAGTGACTCATGATCAGTGTGAATCATGAACTCCTTAGGCCACAAGTAGTGTTGCCAAGTTTGCAAAGCACGGACCAAGGCGTACAATTCCTTGTCGTAGGTTGGATAGTTGAGGGTGGCTCCTCCAAGCTTCTCACTGAAATAGGCTATAGGTTTCTTATCCTGCATCAGAACAGCTCCAATACCTATACCAGAAGCATCACATTCTATCTCAAAGGTTTTAAGAAAATCAGGTAAAGATAGAAGAGGTGCATGTGTAAGCTTTTCTTTCAAAGCTTGGAATGAGCTTTCTTGAGCATGTCCCCATTTGAATCCTACGTCTTTCTTGATTACTTCCGTAAGTGGGGCAGCAATAGTGCTAAAATCCTTGACAAAGCGTCTATAGAAGCCAGCTAGCCCATGGAAACTTCTCACTTCTCCTACTGTTTTTGGACTTGGCCATTCCTTAATAGCTTTGACCTTTTGCTCATCAACCTTAATACCATCTGCACTTATAACAAAGCCTAGGAACACAATGTTATCTGTACAAAAAGTGCATTTCTTAAGATTGGCATATAGTTTTTCTTTTCTAAGAACGCTTAGAACCGATGTCAAATGACTAGCATGCTCTTCTAGATTCTTGCTGTAGATTAAGATGTCATCAAAGTATACTACAAGAAAGACTCCTATGAAAGCTCTAAGAACATGATTCATCAACCTCATGAAAGTACTAGGTGCATTTGTTAACCCAAATGGCATGACTAACCATTCATATAATCCATGCTTAGTTTTAAATGCAGTTTTCCATTCATCCCCTTCCTTCATGCGTATTTGATGGTACCCACTCTTAAGATCTATCTTAGAAAAGATTCTGGAACCATGCAATTCATCAAGCATGTCATCTAACCAAGGGATTGGATGGCGATACTTTACCGTAATGTTGTTGATTGCTCTACAATCAACACACATGCGCCAGCTGCCATCTTTCTTTGGCACAAGTAGAACTGGCACAGCACAAGGACTCATGCTCTCCCTGATGTAGCCCTTCTCCATTAGCTCATTAACTTGCCTTTACAGCTCCTTAGTCTCAACGGGGTTGGTTCTATAAGCTGGTCTATTTGGTAGTGAGGCTCCAGGTACAAAATCAATCTGATGTTCAATGCCTCTGATGGGTGGTAGCCCCTTTGGATTGTCTTCTGGAAAGACATCTTCATAATCCTGCAAAATAGAAGTCACTTCACTCGGTAATACCGGTGCAATGTTAATTAAGCTCATGAGAGCTTCCTTATAGATAAACAAAAGAACAGGTTGTTGTGAGAAGAGAGCCTTCTTCACTCCACCAGTTCTCACAAAGAAACTTGAGTGCTTTTTGTTCTTGTTCTCACAGCGTCTGTCACTTTTGGTGCTTATGGTTTCTTTTGAAGTTCCAGCTGTTTTCCTTTGCTCCAACACGAGCTGATCTTGGTACACCTCCTGTGGTGTCATAGGAACAAGTGTGATCTTCTTACCTTTGTGTTCAAACGAGTGTTGGTTGGTGTAACCATCATGAATGACCTTTCGATCAAATTGCCATGGTCTTCCAAGCAGAATGTGGCCAGCCTCCATTGGTAAAACATCACAAAGGATCTCATCTTGGTACTTTCCAATGGTAATAGGTACCTTGACTTGGCTGCTTACCTTCATTTCGCCACACTCATTAAGCCATTGCAGCTTATACGGCTTTGGGTGCTTGAACACTTCCAGACCTAACTTGTTTACCATAGTTTCACTAGCCACATTAGTGCAGCTGCCTCCATCAATAATGATGCTGCAAACCTTTCCTTGGACGTGGCATCTTGAGTGAAACATGTTCTCTCTTTGCTCATGTTCTTTGGTTTTGTTTTGTACGCTTAGGGTTCTTCTTGTTACCAATAATTCTCCTGCCATAGGAGGTTCCAGATGCTCTTCTGAAGAATCAGAAAAGACTTCTTCTTCCTAGGATTCTATTTCACCATTATCCAACAGAATCATGATCTTTTTGTTGGTGCATTCATTCGCATAATGCCCTCTTCCTTGGCATTTGAAACACTTCACATCTCTTGTTCTAGTAGATGTAGTAGCTTCAGATTTTCCCTTGACGTCTTGAGTGGTTGTTGAAGGTTTGGAATCAACTTTAGCAATCTGTTTTCCTTCCCTTTGGTAGCTAGGCTTATTGTTAGCTGCTCCATAGCTTGGCCTAGTATAACTTCTTCTTTTTAGCTGCTGCTCTACCAGTATAGCTTTGTGCAACATTTCCTCTAGCTCCACATAATGTTCCAGCTCCATTCTATCTTGAATGTCACGATTAAGTCCTCCTAAAAATCTTGCCATAGTAGCTTCTCTATCTTCTGAAATGTCTGCCCTGATCATGAGGGTTTCCAACTCCTGGTAATAATCCTCAACACTTCGGCTTCCTTGATTGAGTCTCCTTAGCTTTTGGTGAAGCTCACGGTGGTAATGGCTGGGCACAAACCTTTTCCTCATTATGGGTTTCATCTCAGCCCATGTTTCTACTGGATACTCACCATTACATCTTCTGGAAGTCACCAATTGATCCCACCCGCTGAGTGCATACTCATAAAATTCAGTAGCAGCTATGCGGACCTTGTTGAGTTCGGAATAGTGTTGACAATCAAACACCAGCTCGATCTTCTTCTCCCATTCCAGGTAAGTGTCTGGATCATTTTTGCCATAGAATGATGGTATCTTAAGTTTAAGACCTCTTATGGTGTCATTAAGCGTCACCCTTTCTTCTCTTACACGCCTATGCCTCCTTTGGGTTCTCCTACTTCCTTCACTGCCACGGCTATAGTAGGATTCTGTTTCTTCATTTTGGCCACGTCTAAAGGGATTCCTAGTTCTCCTTGGGCCTCCTTCTGTGTTACTATTGTTCTGAACATCATCAAGCCGCAAATGAATGGCTTCCAGCTCTATTTGTAATGCTTTCTTCATTTCTGCTACTAGAGCCTCCATTAACAGGTTTGGTGCTTCTGAAGTTTGATTTCCTCCTGACATAGCTACAAATACACTTACCAAATGCGTTAAAAATACCTGTTCTGAAAAAATATTTTCTATGGAAGATGAAGAGTTGCGAGTGTGTTATTTTCTAATCTGACAATGCAATGGGTTGGGGTCGATTTTAATGTGATAAACTGATGTAATATTGGATAAAAACAACAATGCAATTATATGAATAGGTTTTTTTCGATTATCAACTGATGCAAATCAATACACACAAGCTGATGCAATCTAAGCAGATGGAAATGGATAGATATAGAGATGAGGGATAGGGATAACCGATCAGAAGTGTGCTCTGATACCAAATGATGCGAACCTCCCAAGGAATGCACTTCTGGATGCGGTTGAGATAGGCTTTGCAACAGAATGAATCGAAATTCAATCTGTTCAAAGGTTGTGGATTGAAGGGTCACACAGTAGTTGCGGAAAGACTACTGATTTACCTAAGATAGTAGCTTAGATATTACACACTAAGGCTACTAAATGTTGACTGAAGGATATTACACACCAACAATCAGATTAAGAAGAGAATCACTCTCAAACTTAAGAAAAGAAGTTGTTTTTATTTGAAAAGTTGAATGATCATGTTTACAACTGAAAGCCCCTATTTATACTACAAGGGGACGTAAATATGAGGAGCCTACAACATTAAATTGGTTACAATTACAAGGGAAGACTTGACCAAAGACCTTGACCAAAGACCTTGACTTCATTAACTCTTATTTTGACTATGAATGTAGACACTTTTCCCCCCCCTTTGATGACGCCAATTTTGAGCATTTTTAATTGAACTCCTTTTGATTTTAAACAACAAATTGGGCTGGTTGTAATGTGATTCATTTGCCTCATTAAAAACCTTACCAAGAAAACCCAATGGGAGAAAACTTGGATAAGGGAAAAAGAGTACAAATGGATCACATACCCATTTGTATGCTTTCTTGAGCTTGTACTAAAATCAGAGTGCTTTTAGGCACTTCTCCATTCAAGCTCAAGTGAATTTGTTGTGCATTCTCCTTGTTGAGCATGCGGTTGATTGCCTCTTTGAGTTTCTTGGCTTTGGCTCGGGTAATGGTCCAGCTGGTAGTGCAAGAGATTCTTCATGTTCCACTGGTTCATTCCTAGCCATGTGCTTCTGATACAAGCCTTGATTCAAGGATGTATGCGCGTGGGCTGTTTGTAGAAGATTAGGTGAGAAACTCAACCTTAGGCTTCTGGATGGGGGTTTTCTGGTTGGTAAAAGATGGAAGGGTGAAGTGAACCACACAAGGGGTGATGAACCTCGTGATAAATCACAAACTTAGAGCTAGGAGGGCTGGTCTCAACTAGGTTCTAAGCGCACAAGTCTCTTGAGAGAATAACTTGTTGAAAGAAAATTCGATCTTTATTAATATCAAAAAAGGTTGTCGAACTACAATGCTGGAAGGAGCCTTATTAATATGCTCAACAGCTTGACCTTCTAGGGTCGACTTAAACAAAGAAAAGGAAAGTTTACAAAAGTGCACAAAAGGAAATAGATACAAAAGTGTATAACCAAAAAAGGACCTATTCCTAAAATGTTCTTGACTCAAAAATGTAAAGCATCTAGATCCTACCCTGCAAAACAGAAAGAGGCATATATTCGAATTGAAACTTACCTTAACTTACCTCACGGCCAAGAAATGGAAGGTGGCCGTCCTTGTGGCATGCACGCGCCTTGCTCCTAGTCTTCGACTTGGAGTAGGGTTAAATATCTTTGGGCCCTGACCTCTCTTGCCACTAAAGCCCAAGTCTCTGATGTTCCTTGTGTTGTTGAGAAGCCTTTGGACTCTAATTTGCTCTTCTGGCCCATTGTCCTTAGCTGCTCTTCCTCTAGGAGCTTGTCGACCCATAAGCTGAATTTGTGGAAGAGTGCCCTTGATCTGCTTCTTGTCATTGCTCCTTGAGGTACCACTGGTGTAGATACTTCTTCTAGGTGCATTTCCTGGAGCTGGTAGCTCATTTGGTCCGAGTCCTCTTGTGTGGAAGTGGAAATGCGCGTGTACTCGGCTGGATCGGCTGTACCGGCTGGATTGTGCGCGGTACTGGCCGGGATGCCTTCAGGACCGGCCAAGTTGATCCCGGAGTTGGCGGCATCACCAGAGGGACCGGCGGTGTCATCCACGTCCCCACCAAGTGTGCCGGAAGCTTGGGCCTCTCCGTCGGCGATGCTGACCGATCTGGTCCTATAGGTCGAGGGTCCGGCGGTACTGCCTGGTCCGGCAGACGTGCCAGATGGTCCTGCTGTCTCGGCAAGCTTCCTGGTCGGCCAGTCTGGTCTCCTGGATGGATGTACGACCTGATGTCCTCATCATTCCCTCCCTCTTCAGTAGGTTTTGTCCTCAAAACTGGTTCATTTGCATGGAAAGGGGCTAAGTATGTAACATTGAACGTATTGGACACATTAAACTCACCTGGCAGCTCGATCCGGTAGGCGTTGTTGTTGATCCTCTCGAGCACTCTGAATGGTCCATCTCCTCTTGGTGCTAGCTTGGAACTCCTTAGGTTTGGGAACCTCTCCTGCAGTAGGTGTAGCCACACCCAATCGCCTGGTTGAAAGATCACCTCCTTTCTTCCCTTGTTGGCATGAGTCACGTACTGTCCGGTCCTCTTCTGCTACCTTCTGGTGTAATCTCCTTATGAAATCTGCCTTGGATGCTCCGTTGAGGTTGGTCATCTCAGCTGGTGGTAGTGGTGTTTGCTCCAATGGGGTGAGAGGGTTGAAGCCGTATACCACTTCAAATGGTGTCTTCTTGGTTGCTGCGTGCACGGCTCGGTTGTAAGCGAACTCTATGAATGGCAGGCACTCCACCCAAGTCTTTAGGTTCTTCCCTAGTGTAGTTCTGAGAAGAGTTGATAGTGTCCTGTTGACAACTTCAGTTTGGCCATCGGTTTGAGGATGGCAAGTGGTTGAGAAGAGTAGCTTCGTGCCTAGCTTTCTCCAAAGGGTCCTCCAGAAATGGCTGAGGAACTTGGTGTCCCTGTCTGATACGATGGTCCTTGGCACTCCATGAAGCCGTACTATCTCCCTGAAGAACAGCTCAGCTGTTTGCGTGGCATCATTGACATTGGCACATGGGATGAAGTGTGCCATCTTGGAGAATCTGTCCACCACTACAAAGATTGCATCTTTGTGGTTGATCTTGGGCAGACCTAGAACAAAATCCATCGAGATGTCAACCCATGGATGTGTTGGTATGGGCAGTGGGAGATACAACCCGTGAGGTTGCACTCGGGACTTTGCCTTCTTGAAAGTGGTGCATCTTGCACAATGTGCTTCTACTGTCCTCTTGATGTGTGGCCAGTAGAAGTGCTCCTTGACCACTGCTAGAGTCTTGTCGACACCAAAGTGGCCCATGAGTCCTCCTCCATGAGCTTCTCGGATGATAAGCTCCCTTAGTGATCCTTGTGGTATGCACAGCCTCCTTTCTCGGAACAAGAATCCCTCATGGATGTAGAATTTTCCATGACTCCCTGTGCTACACTCCTTGTCAGCAAGGTCAGGATCATCCTGGTATAGATCCTTGATGTGCTCGAATCCTAGGACCTTTGCCTCCATGGTTGATATCAAGGCAAACCTCCTTGATAGTGCATCGGCTACCACATTGTCTTTACCCTTCTTGTACTTGATGATGTACGGGAAGGTTTCTATGAACTCCATCCATGTCTCCTCTTGAGATTGGTTTGCCCTCTGAGGTGTTTGAGAGTCTCGTGATCAGTGTGGATCACAAACTCCTTGGACAGCAAGTAATGCTGCCAAGTTTCCAGTGCTCGGACAAGGGCATAGAGCTCCTTGTCATAAGTGGGGTAGTTCAGTGAGGCACCACCTAGTTTCTCACTGAAGTATGCCACTGGCCTCCCTCCTTGGGTTAGCACTGCTCCTATGCCTATTCCAGAGGCATCACACTCCACTTCAAACGTCTTGTTGAAGTCGGGAAGGACTAACACTGGTGCGTGTGTAAGGCTGTCCTTCAAGGCCTTGAATGCCTTCTCCTGAGCTTCTCCCCAACTGAATCCCACGTTCTTGCACTACTGCCGTCAGTGGTGAGGCAATACTGCTGAAGTTGGGCACGAATCTCCTATAGAAGCTGGCCAGTCCGTGGAAGCTCCTTACTTGGCTGATGATTCCTGGTGTTGGCCATTCTTGTATGGCTCGAATCTTCTCTTCATCAACCTGTAGGCCCTGTGAACTCACAACAAAACCTAAAAAGACAAGCTTATCAGTACAAAAGGTGCACTTCTTGAGATTGGCATAAAGCTCTTCTTGTCGAAGGGTTTTAAGTACCATCTCAAGATGTGTGAGGTGTTCCCGTAGGCACTTACTATAAACCAAAATGTCATCAAAGTAAACTACTATGAACTTACTGATGTACGCCCTAAGAACTTGGTTCACAAGGCGCATGAAGGTGCTTGGGGCATTAGTCAAGCCAAATGGCATGACTGTCCACTCGTAGAGTTCTTGCTTTGTCTTGAAAGCGGTTTTCCACTCATCACCTTCCTTCATTCTTACCTGGTGGTATCCACTTTTGAGGTCTATCTTGCAGAAGACCGTGGCTCCACTCAGCTCATCTAGCATGTCATCCAGTCGTGGTATGGGATGCCTATACTTGACTGTGATGTTGTTGATGGCTCGGCAGTCCACACACATGCGCCAAGTCCCATCCTTCTTGGGCACTAGCAGCACTGGTACAGCACATGGACTGAGGCTCTCTCGAACATATCCTTTCTCCAGGAGCTCCTTGACTTTCTTCTCAAGCTCTTTGGACTCCTCTGGACTCATCCGGTAGGCTGGCCGGTTGGGCAGGGCTGCTCCGGGCACTAGATTAATCTGGTGTTCTATGCCACGTAAAGGAGGCAAGCCTGCTGGTATCTCCTCTAGAAATACATCCTGGAATTTGTTGAGGAGTGTTGCTACTTCGTGAGGTAGCTCTACCTGTCCCTGTTGTATACTCAACACTTCCTTGAAAACCATTAGTAACATTAAGTCCTTCGAGGCTAAAGCTCTCCGGACATGACTAGGTTGAATAAGAAAGTTAGACTTGACAAGTTTCTTTTCCTTACTCATTTGGAGTTGTAGCTCATGTACTTGGACAGGTGTATGAGGAGCTAGGCTGACCTTTCTCTTGTCATGCACGAAGGTGTATAGATTGGTTCGGCCATCATGCCTGGTCTCTTTGTCAAACTGCCATGGTCTTCCTAGTAGAAGATGGCCAGCTTACATGGGCACCACGTCGCAGACGACCTGGTCCTGGTACTTGCCCACACTGAATGGCACAGTGACTTGCTCATGAATCTTGAGCTCCACTTTGTCATCAAGCCATCTCAGTCTATATGGTCGAGGATGCCGTGTACTCTCTAGACCTAGCTTATCAACCATATACGCACTAGCAATGTTAGTGCAAGAACCACCATCTATGATGAGGTTACATACCTTTCCTTTGACGGTGCAACGGCTGTGGAAGATGTTCTCCCTTTGGATGGTCTCTGAAGGATCCACCATTGCACTGAGGATACGTCTAGTGACCAGCACTTCCCCCACATCAGGGTACTCAATGTCACCATATTCTCCTTCTGGCTCATAGTCCTCTTCATCTTGGGACTCATACTCTCCTGCCTCCGTAATCAGCATGAATCGGTTGTTTGGGCACTCCCTTGAGATGTGTCCACGTCCCCTGCACTTGAAACAAGTTATGTCACGTGATCTTTGAGGGTTAGAAGACTTACCAGGCTCTCTCTGGTCATGGGTGGGTTCAGGAGGCTTGCTCTTGAACCTTGACTCGATCTCTACGCTTTTGCCTTTGTCCACTGTCTTAGGCATGTTGCTTGGTGCCCAAGGTGTCCTAGGCTTGCTGCAGATGTCTTGGCTCTTACGTTTGATGTGCTGTTCAGCTTGCACAGATAGGTGGAACAAGTCTTTGAAGTCGTTGTAGATTTGCCTTTCCACCTTGCAGCTGATCCTTTCTTGGAGTCCATCCAAGAATTGCGCCATCAATGCTTCTTCATCATCATTGAGCTCCAATCTGTTCCTTAACTTCTCGAACTCTTCATAGTACTCCTCTACTGATCTGGTACCCTGCTTAAGAGTACGAAAACGACGTTGCAAATCTCTATGAAAGTAAGGTGGAACAAACCTTTGTCGCATGAGGTCTTTCATGTCGACCCATGAGTCTATGGGTCTCATTCTCTTCCTCCTTCTGTCAGATACCTCACGATCCCACCAGATGAGGGCATTGTCCGTGAGTTGTCCTACTGCCATTGAGACTCTCCTAGGTCCTGGTTGGTTGTAGTGATCAAAGATATGATCCATTCTCCTCTCCCAATCTAGGTAAGCCTCGGGGTCTACTTTTCCTGCAAAACTTGGAGGAGTTAGTTTAACATCAGGATGAATTACCCGGTTGTAGGTGCGTTCATCTCCATCCTCATGATGTCTAGGAGGCATTCTTGGTCTCTGGTGAAGACCATATGGCTCAAAGCCATCATCTTCCGCCTCTGGTTGCCGTGGAGGTCCTCTCGGCCTATGGTGATAGTTATGAGGTTGTGTGTCCTCATCTCCATCTGGTTGGGGTTCCTCCTGTTCGTGCCATGTCCTAAGGTGTTCAGGACCCTCAGGACGGTCTTGCTCAGCTCTCACGTGCCTTATGGCCTGGAATCTCACCGGTCTTTCCACACGCTCCAACCTCTCGCCTATGGATGTGAGTTGTGTTTGGAGTGTGGTGAACATGGCCATCATGGCTTCAGTTCTTCTCTATTTTCTTCTCCCATGGTGTGCTACAAAGAAAGAAGACAAGTTAGGATGCTCCTAAATTATTAGGAGGATTTCTTTTTATAAGGGGTTCGAAAAAATGCAAAAAGGAAAAATCCTAAGGAAAGGAAATTCGAATAAAAGGAAAAAGGAAACTTCCTTGACAACTTGTGCTAGCTGTCCAATTCGAAATCTTTTGGGTATTTTCCTATTTTCTTTTCTTTTCTTTTTGTTTTCTTTTTAATTTAACTTAAAATTAATGGAAATATGAATTAAACAAAAAGGAAAACGTGAATGGCAATGCAAAAGTGAATCTAAACCCTAGTGATACACGTAGAAGGCTAGATGCATTCGGTTTGGAGTTTGAGGTTATTTTTTGATTTTTCTTGAATGCGACTTAAACTAATGCAAGAACAGAAAACAAAACAAGCAAAAGGATAGAAACAACCTGGTTTAGGAGCTTTAAGCTCTGATACCAACATGATACAAGCCTTGATTCAAGGATGTATGCACGTGGGCTGTTTGTAGAAGATTAGGTGAGAAACTCAACCTTAGGCTTCTGGATGGGGGTTTTCTGGTTGGTAAAAGATGGAAGGGTGAAGTGAACCACACAAGGGGTGATGAACCTCGTGATAAATCACAAACTTAGAGCTAGGAGGGCTGGTCTCAACTAGGTTCTAAGCGCACAAGTCTCTTGAGAGAATAACTTGTTGAAAGAAAATTCGATCTTTATTAATATCAAAAAAGGTTGTCGAACTACAATGCTGGAAGGAGCCTTATTAATATGCTCAACAGCTTGACCTTCTAGGGTCGACTTAAACAAAGAAAAGGAAAGTTTACAAAAGTGCACAAAAGGAAAAAGATACAAAAGTGTATAACCGAAAAAGGACATATTCCTAAAATGTTCTTGACTCAAAAATGTAAAGCATCTAGATCCTACCCTGCAAAACAGAAAGAGGCATATATTCGAATTGAAACTTACCTTATCTTACCTCACGGCCAAGAAATGGAAGGTGGCCGTCCTTGTGGCATGCACGCGCCTTGCTCCTAGTCTTCGACTTGGAGTAGGGTTAAATATCTTTGGGCCCTGACCTCTCTTGCCACTAAAGCCCAAGTCTCTAATGTTCCTTGTGTTGTTGAGAAGCCTTTGGACTCTAATTTGCTCTTCTGGCCCATTGTCCTTAGCTGCTCTTCCTCTAGGAGCTTGTCGACCCATAAGCTGAATTTGTGGAAGAGTGCCCTTGATCTGCTTCTTGTCATTGCTCCTTGAGGTACCACTGGTGTAGATACTTCTTCTAGGTGCATTTCCTGGAGCTGGTAGCTCATTTGGTCCGAGTCCTCTTGTGTGGAAGTGGAAATGCGCGTGTACTCGGCTGGATCGGCTGTACCGGCTGGATTGTGCGCGGTACTGGCCGGGATGCCTTCAGGACCGGCCAAGTTGATCCCGGAGTTGGCGGCATCACCAGAGGGACCGGCGGTGTCATCCACGTCCCCACCAAGTGTGCCGGAAGCTTGGGCCTCTCCGTCGGCGATGCTGACCGATCTGGTCCTATAGGTCGAGGGTCCGGCGGTACTGCCTGGTCCGGCAGACGTGCCAGATGGTCCTGCTGTCTCGGGCAAGCTTCCTGGTCGGCCAGTCTGGTCTCCTGGCTGGATGTACGACCTGATGTCCTCATCAGCTTCTCCTTTTGTGTGCTCTCTATGCTCGTATCAGGCCAGTAGAAGTGCTCCATGACCACTGCTAGAGTCTTGTCGACACCAAAGTGGCCCATGAGTCCTCCTCCATGAGCTTCTCGGATGATAAGCTCCCTTAATGATCCTTGTGGTATGCACAGCCTTCTCTCTCGGAACAAGAATCCCTCATGGATGTAAAACTTGCCATGACTCCCCTGTGCCACACTCCTTGTAGCTCTCAGCAAAGTCAGGATCATCCTTGTATAGGTCCTTGATGTGCTCGAATCCTAGGACCTTTGCCTCCATGGTGGATATCAAGGCAAACCTCCTTGATAGTGCGTCGGCTACCACATTGTCTTTCCCCTTCTTGTACTTGATTACGTACAGGAAGGTCTCTATGAACTCCATCCACCTGGCATGTATCCTCTTGAGATTGGTTTGCCCTCTGAGGTGTTTGAGAGTCTCGTGATCAGTGTGGATCACAAACTCCTTGGACAGCAAGTAATGCTGCCAAGTTTCCAATGCTCGGACAAGGGCATAAAGCTCCTTGTCGTAAGTGGGGTAGTTCAGTGAGGCACCACCTAGCTTCTCACTGAAGTATGCCACTGGTCTCCCTCCTTGGGTTAGCACTTCTCCTATGCCTATTCCAGAGGCATCACACTCCACTTCAAACGTCTTGTTGAAGTCGGGCAGGACAAGCACTGGTGCATGTGTAAGGTTATCCTTCAAGGCCTGGAATGCCTTCTCCTGAGCTTCTCCCCAGCTGAATCCCACGTTATTCTTCACTACTGCCGTCAATGGTGAGGCAATACTGCTGAATTTGGGCGCAAATCTCCAGTAGTAGCTGGCCAGTCCGTGGAAGCTCCTCACTTGGCTGATGTTGCTTGGTGTTGGCCATTCTTGTATGGCTCGAATCTTCTCTTCATCAACCTGTAGGCCCTGTGAACTTACAACAAAACCTAAAAAGACAAGTTTATCAGTACAAAAGATGCACTTCTTGAGATTGGCATAAAGCTCTTCTTGTCGAAGGGTTTTAAGTACCATCTCAAGATGTGTGAGGTGTTCCCGTAGGCACTTACTATAAACTAATATATCATCAAAGTAAAGCACTACAAACTTACTGATGTACGCCTAAGAACTTGGTTCATAAGGTGCATGAAGGTGCTTGGGGCATTAGTCAAGCCGAATGGCATGACTGTCCACTCGTAGAGCCCTTGCTTTGTCTTGAAAGCAGTCTTCCATTCATCACCTTCCTTCAACCTGACCTGGTGGTATCCAATCTTGAGGTCTATCTTGGAGAAGACCGTGGCTCCACTCAGCTCATCTAGCATGTCATCCAGCCGGGGTATCGGATGCCCGTACTTGACTGTGATGTGGTTGATTGCTCGGCAGTCCATGCACATTCGCCAAGTCCCATCCTTCTTGGGCACTAGTAGCACTGGTACGGCACATGGACTGAGGCTCTCTCGAACATAGCCTTTCTCCAGGAGCTCCTTGACTTGCTTCTCAAGCTCCTTAGACTCCTCTGGACTCATCCGGTAGGCTGGCTGGTTGGGCAGGGCTGCTCCGGGCACGAGGTCGATCTGGTGCTCTATGCCTCGTAGGGGAGGTAAGCCTGCTGGTATCTTTTCCGGGAACACATCCTGGAACTTGTTGAGGAGAGCTCCTACTTCAGGAGGTAGCTCTACCTGTTCTTTCTCTACATTCAACACTTCTTTGAAAACTATTAGTAGCATTAGATCCTTCGAGGCTAAAGCTCTCTGGACATGACTTGGTTGAATAAGAAAATTAGATTTAATGAGCTTCTTTTCCTTACTCATTTGCTGTTGAAGCTCATGTACCTGAGCAGGTGTGAGAGGAGCTAGGCTGACCTTTCTCTTGTCATGCACGAAAGTGTAGAGACTGGTCCGGCCATCATGCCTGGTCTCCTTGTCAAACTGCCATGGCCTTCCTAGCAGAGGATGGCCAGCTTGCATGGGCACCATGTCGCACACGACTTGGTCTTCGTACTTGCCCACACTGAATGGCACAGTGACTTGTTCATGGATCTTGAGCTCCACTTTGTCATTGAGCCATCTCAGTCTATAAGGTCGAGGATGCCTTGTCTACTCTAGACCTAGCTTATCAACCATGTATGCACTAGCAACGTTAGTGCAAGAACCACCAATCTATGATGAGGTTACATACCTTGCCCTTGATGGTGCAATGGCTGTGGAAGATGTTCTCCCTTTGGATGGTCTCTGAAGGGTCCACCATTGCACTGAGGATGCGTCTAGTGACCAGTACTTCCCCCACATCAGGGTACTCAATGTCACCGTATTCTTCTTCTGGTTCATAGTCCTCTTCATCTTGGGACTCATACTCTCCAGCCTCTGTAATCAGCATGACCCGGTTGTTTGGGCACTCCCTTGAGATGTGTCCACGACCCCTACACTTGAAACAAGTTATGTCACGTGATCTTTGAGGGTTAGAAGACTTACTAGGCTCTCTCTGGTCACGGGTGGGTTCAGTAGGCGTGCTCTTGGACCTTGACTCGATCTCTATGCTCTTGCCTTTGTCTACGGGCTTGGGAATGTTGCTTGGTCCCCAAGGCGTCTTAGGCTTGCTGCGGATGTCTTGGCTCTTACGTTTGATGTGCTGCTTAGCCTGGACAGATAGGTGGAACAAGTCTTTGAAGTCATTGTAGATTTGCTTTTTCATCTTGCGGCTGATCCTTTCTTGGAGTCCATCCAAGAATTGTGCCATCAACACTTCTTCATCATCATTGAGCTCCAGCCTGTTCCTTAGCTTCTCGAACTCTTCATAGTACTCCTCTACTGATCTGGTACCCTGCTTAAGAGTACAAAAACGACGTTGCAAGTCTCTATGAAAGTAAGGTGGAAGAAACCTTTGTCGCATGAGGTCTTTCATGTCGACCAATGAGTCTATGGGCCTCATTCTTTTCCTCCTTCTATCAGATGCCTCACGATCCCACCAGATGAAGGCATTTTCCGTGAGTTGTGCTACTGCCATTGAGACTCTCCTAGGCCCTGGTTGGTTGTAATGATCGAAGATATGATCCATTCTTCTCTCCCAATCTAGGTAAGCCTCGGGGTCTACTTTTCCTGCAAAACTTGGAGGAGTTAACTTAACATCAGGATGAGTTACCCAGTTGTAGGTGTGTTCATCTTCATCCTCATGATGTCTAGGAGGCATCCTTGGTCTCTGATGAAGACCATATGGCTTGAAGCCATCATCTTCTGCCTCTGGTTGCCGTGGAGGTCCTCTCGGCCTATGGTGATAGTTATGAGGTTCTGTGTCCTCATCTCCATCTGGCTGGGGCTCCTCCTGTTCGTGCACTGTGCTAAGGTTCTCAGGACCCTCAGCACGGTCTTGCTCAGCTCTCACGTGCCTTATGGCCTGGAATCTCACAGGCCTCTCCACGCGCTCCAACCTCTCGCCTATTAATGCGAGTTGTGTTTGGAGGGTGCTGAACATGGCCATCATGGCCTCGGCTGCATCTCTATTCTCTTCTGCCATTGTGCTACAAGAAAGAAACACAAGTTATTTTGCTCCTAAGTGGATTAGGAGGGTTTTCTTTTATTGGGGAATTCGAATTTGCAAAAAGGAAAAAGTTGAGAAAAATGGAAAGTTTAGAAAAATGGAAACTTCGTACAACTTGTGCTAGCTGTCCAATTCGAATTCTTTTGGTATTTTTCCTATTTTCTTTTTCTTTTCTTTTTAATTTAACTTCAAAATAATGAAAATATGATTTAAAAAAAAAGGAAAACGTGAATGGCAATGCAAAAGTGAATCTAAACCCTAGTGATACACGTAGAAGCTAGATGCACTCGGTTTGGAGTTTGATGTTATTTTTTTATTTAAACTAATGCAAGAACTAGAAACAAAACAAGTTAAAGGGTAACTAGAAACAAAACAAGTTAAAGGATAGAAACAACCTGTGTTAGGAGCTTTAAGCTCTGATACCAAAATGATACAAGCCTCGATTCAAGGCTTATATGCACGTGGGCTGTTTGGAGAAGGTTAGGTGAGAAACTCGACCTTAGACTTCTTGGACAGGGGTTTTTGGGTTGGTATTCGATGGAAAGGTGAAGTGAACCACACGAGGGGTGATGAACCTCGTGATAAATCACAAACTTAGAGCTAGGAGGGCTGGTCTCAACTAGATTCTAAGCACACAAGATTCTTAGAGAGAAAACTTGTTGGAAGAAAGTTCTACTTTATTAATATCAAAAAGGTTGTCGAACTACAATGCTGGAAGAAGCCTTATTAATATGCTCGACAGCTTGACCTTCTAGGGTCGACTCAAAGAAAGAAAAGGAAAGATTACAAAAGTGCACAAATGGAAAATGTACAAAAGTGCATAACCGAAAAAGGACCTATTCCTAAAATGTATTTGACTCAAAAAAGGTAAATATTTTAGATCCTACCCTGCAAAACAGAAAGAGGCAAATATTCGTATTGAAAACTTACCTTACTTACCTCATGGCCAAGAAATGGAAGGTGGCCGTCCTTGTGGCATGCACGCTCCTTGCTCCTAGTCTTCGACTTGGAGTAGGGTTAGGAATCTTTGGGCCCTGACCTCTCTTGCCACTAAAGCCCAAGTCTCTGAAGTCTCTTGCATTGTTGAGAAGCCTTTGGACTCTTCTTTGCACTTCTGGCCCATTGTCCTTAGTTGATCTTCCTCTAGGAGCTTGTCGACCCATAAGCTGAACTTGTGGAAGAGTGCTCTTGATCTGCTCCTTGTCATTGCTCCTGGTGGCACTACTGGTGTGGAGACTTCCTCTAGGTGCATGTCCTGAAGCTGGTAGATTATCTGGTCCGAGTTTCCTTGTGTAGAAGTTGAAATGCTCGTGTACTCGGCTGGATCGGCTGTACCGGCTGGACTGTGCGAGGTACTGACCGGAATTCCTTGAGGACCGGCCAAGTTGATCCCGGAGTCGGCGGCGTCACCAAGGGGACCGGCGGTGTCATCGACGTCGCCACCAATTGTGGCGGAAGCTTCGGCCTCTCTGCCGGCAATGCTGATCGGTCCGGTCCTATTGGTCGAGGGTCCGGCGGTACCGCTTGGGCCGGCAGATGTGCCAAATGGCCCGGCTGTCTCGGGCAAGCTTTCTGGTCGCCAGTCTGGTCTCCTGGCTGGACATACGACCTGATGTCCTCATCAAAGACCCCCTGGAGATAGCACTCACAAGACGCATTCTCAAGCAAAAGATAGGTTTTGTTGATGGCATTCTCAAGTGTCCAATCAACAAACCTGATGAAGAAAAAAAGTGGGATATGGTGAATTCCATGATCATAGAGTGGATATATAGAAGTGTCGAACCAAAACTAAGACCATCAATATCTTTGGTTGATAGTGTGAAGATAATGTGGGAGAGTCTTCAAAGGCGTTTTTTCTCAGTACGCGATGACATACATATACATCAAAGACCGCCTGGAGATAGCACTCACAAGACGCAGAGGAGGCTGTGTGATCGTGAACAAGAAGGCCCTAGAATACAACAAGATGCTGGACTCGCACCACGCCGACAAGGGATCAGGCTGCTTGCTGGAGATGCTTGAGGAAGGAGCGGCTGTAGAGTCAAGAGAGGCTAGCAATGGTAAGTGTAGCAATGAAGAGGACTGGAGTGAGCTCGAGGCACCAAAGCTGGAGCTGAAACCACTACCGAGTGGGCTAAGATATGAATTTCTTTGTCCTAATCATACGTACCTTGTGATAGTGAATTCTGATTTGAACATTGATGAAACTTCCATGCTTTTGAATGAATGGAGGAAGTATAGGAAAGCCATAGGTTATTCACTAGATGACATTAAGGGTATAGCTCCTTCTCTGTGCATGCATAGGATATATTTAGAGGATGAATCAAAGTCGTCTATAGAACACCAACGTAGGCTAAACCCGAAGCTTAAGGAAGTAGTCAAGAAAGAGATTCTGAAATTGCTAAACTCAGGGATAATATACCCCATTTCGGATAGTACTTGGATTTCCCCAGTTCATGTAGTTCCTAAGAAAGGGGGAATCACTGTTGTTAAGAATGAAAAAGATGACTTTCTCCCAACTAGGACTATAACTTGATATCGTATGTGCATTGATTACTGTAAGTTGAATGCATCTACTAGGAAAGACCACTTCCCTTTACCCTTCATTGACCAAATGCTAGAGAGGTTAGTTAATCACTCTTTTTACTGCTTCCTAGATTGGTATTCAGGTTTCTGATAAGACGCCTTTCACATGCACTTATGACACCTTTGCTTATCGAAGGATGAAATTCGGTTTGTGTAATGCACCAGCCACTTTTCAGCGGTGTATGATGTCTATCTTCTCCGATCTAATTTAAGACATAATGGAAGTATTCATGAATGATTTCTCTGTGTATGGTTCTTTGTTTGGGGTGTATCTTTCTAACTTGTGCAGGGTGCTTAAGTGGTGTGAAGAAGCAAACCTCGTCCTCAACTGGGAGAAATGTCATTTCATGGTACGGGAAGGAATTGAGTTGGGGCACAGGATATCTGCAAGCGGAATGGAGGTTGGCAAAGATAGTTGTCATGACAAATCTGGAAGCTCCAACCTGAGTCAAGGGAATTAGAAGTATCTTGCGACATGCAGGGTTTTACCGATGATTCATCTGGACTTCTCCAGCATCACTACACCGCTTACAAAACTGTTGTGCAAGGATGTAGACTTTTTTTTGATCAGGAGTGTCAGGATGCTTTTGACAGGCTCAAGGTGGCGTTGGTGAGTGCACCAATAGTGCAACCGCCTTATTGGGATCTTCCTTTCGAGGTGATCTGTAATGGAAGTGACTACGCAGTTAGAGCAGTTCTAGGGTAAAGAAAGGACCGAAAGTTGCATGTTATTTACTACGCAAGTAGAACACTTGATGATGCTCAGAAAAATTACGCAACCACTGAGAAAGAGCTGCTGACCATAGTGTTTGCATTCTAGAAGTTCAGGTCATACCTGGTTGGATCGAAGGTTATTGTGCACACGGGTCATGCAACATTGCGATACCTCCTTTTGAAGAAAAACGCCAAGCCGAGGCCTAAGGTGGATCCTGCTCCTGCAAGAATTCGACTTAGAGATTAAAGAGAAGAAAGGGATCGAAAATGGGGTAGCAGATCACTTTTCAAGGCTGAAAATCGACGAGTCAATACCAATCAACGATTTCCTACTAGAGGAGGAGGCAAATTTGATCAATAAGGATCAGGGCTTCAGTAAAGTAATTAAGAAAACATCGGTGGAAATGAATCTCCCATGGTATGCGGATCTGGTGAATACTTAGCTATAGATAGGGAGCCTCCGAATATCCAAGGTTATCAAAGGAAAGTGTTCTTCAAAGATGTCCAGCACTACTATTGGGGTGAGCCGTACCTGTATAGGCAAAGGAAAGACAAGCTACTCAGGAGATGTCTATCAGAGGGAGAGGTGCCTGGGGTTCTATTCCACTATCACGGATCAGACTATGGAGGGCACTTTGCTACATACAAGACAATGGCGAATGTACTTCAAGCGGGATTTTGGTGGCCGACTATGTTCATGGACACCAACTAGTTAATCTCTAGGTGTGATCCTTGTCAGAGAAGAGAAAGCATTGGCAAATGAATGAGATGCCACAAAATCCTATCTTTGAAGTTGAGCTATTCGACGTTTGGGGTATCAATTTCATGGGACCATACCCCTCTTCTTATTGGAATCAATACATTCTTGTGGCAGTTGAATATGTGTCCAAATGGGTGGAAGCCATTGCCAGCGAACCTAATGATGCAAAGGTGGTTCTCAAACTGTTAAAGACAATCATCTTTCCAAGGTTTGGGGTTCCCAGGGCAGTGATAAGCGATGGAGACACTCACTTCATCAACAATGTCTTCGAAAACCATTTGAAGAACCATGGAGTTAAACACAAGGTAGCAACGGTTATCATCCTTTGGCATCGGTTCAGGTGGAACTCTCAAATTGCCAGATCAAGGCCATACTGGAGAAGACGGTAGGAAAGACCAAGAAGGATTGGGAAGCAAAACTGGATGATGCTTTGTGGGCATACCGGACTGCGTTGAGGATGCCCATTAGAACAGTCCCATTCAACCTCCTTTATGGGAAATCTTGCCACCTTCCTGTGGAGCTTGAGTGCAAGACGCTTTGGGCAACCAAATTTCTGAACTTTGACATTAAGGCAGCCTATGAGAAACGTCTGATACAGCTGGAGGAACTCGAGGAGATCAGACAAAATGCATATGAAAGCTCTAGGATTTACAAGGAAAAGACCAAGGCGTTTCACGACAAAAAGCGCATTAAGCATACTTTTAAGGCTGGAGATCAAGTGCTACTGTTCAGTTCACGGATGAAGCTGTTTCCCGAGAAGCGCAAATCGAGGTGGTCAGGCTCCTTTGAGATTAAGGAGGTCCATCCCTACGGAGCGATCGTATTTGTCAGTCATTCACGAGAAGATTTCACCATGAACGGCCAACATTGTAAGCCTTACCTTGCTGGTGTGGGTTGGAGGACAGCACATCGATCGCACTTAAGGATGCCCCGCATGCCTAAGAATTGGTACCGTCAAGTTAGAGACCTAAAACAAGCACGCTTGGGAGGCATTCCCATGTTATCCTTGTACATAAAAATCATTTTATATGTTTTATTTCTTTTCTAGTTTATGTTTTCGTATGTCTGGTGGTATGTACTTTTAGGTGGAACGAGAGCGATTGCAGACAAATCGAGCACGGATGGAGGCCACCAGACCTTGGAAAGGGAAAGTTCTGGAGAAGCTCCAAAGGAAACTGAGAAGAACCCTGGGATATGTATCCTCCGAGGAGGAAAAAGGAGACAGCAGCGCAGAAGCTGAACCGAGGCAGGAGAGGCGCCAGAGGAGGATAATGCCAGCGGTGATGCTGAAAGTGAGGCAGGAGAGTCGTTGAATGAGGAAAATGCTGGACGATGTGGACAACGCGAGGACAAGCAGCCAAAAGGAAGAAGCAAGGGGAAGCAAGGTCCTCTCGCCACTGACAGGTACCACACATGCCACTTGTACATACATCACCTTCATTATTTTATTTTATTTTTATTTTTTCTTCACTCACCCTCTTCCTTAGATTTATTTTCTCACCGAGACAGTGAGAGCTAAATCCGGGGGAGGGGACACAGACGGTCACATTTGCATCATTTTGCATTGTACATATATTTACACATTACAAAAAGCACAAAAAATGAAAAACTCGAAAAACCGAAAAAAAACTTCATGCATTTACACTACATGTGTTAGGATTGAATCTAGAAGCATATAGGATTTCGTTACATTTTCATATGGACCATGGTTAGACTTCCTTAACTAAGTTGCACTTAGGATTAAGATTGGAACCCTTGCTAGGAGTAGTATGATGCACCATTTCGAAACTTGAGAATCTTGTATTGTGCCACAACCTATTAGGTAGATCATTCTCGGGAATTTATATGTGTCTGATTTGATCCTAACTCCATAAATTAGAACTTGAGCCGGATTTGAAATTATCTTACGTGCATCTTTCTGAAGACTTGTTCATGGATACCGATATACACATTCGGGTTTTCTTTCACCTTTATACCATCCTCTGTTAACCCGAATGGCTGAATCCCCTTCTTTGGGACAGCTACGCCACTCCCCAACCCAATCCTTTCCTTGAAGCCAACGTTACTCTTGTGTGAACCTTGTGTAAGGCCTTTTTACTAGAATGCTTACTTTGCAAAACATGTTGGGTTTTGAGAACGACAAGGCTAGGACTTTCATGTAGATGCTACCTTCACACTATAAGCTCAACATAGGTTAGGACTTGGGTAGGCTTGCTAGGGTCTTTGATTATGAGAGAACCATTGTCTTTAGGTGAACCACCTTACCTCACTTCAGAAACCATTTCTCCCTTGCCTTGTCATGGTTGATGCATGAAATGATTCACGTGTGCTTTTAATTGAATATTAAGGAATTAAGGGATTTGATCGCGCATAGCATGACTAGGGATGGACATCGTGGCACATACAAAAAGTACTTGGAAGTAGGCTCGATTCAAACATTATAATACTCTTGGATAAGGATTCTTGGATTAGATCTTCGTGCGTGCTTTCGGTTAGGGGGTCCAGTCTTCAATTCTCTTCTTCAGTTTGTTTTTGCTGGTTTTCCTCGAGGACGGGTAAAAGGCAAGTCCGGGGAGTTGATAACCATGGTTTTTGTATTGTTTAACCATGCATTTCACCACCTTTTTAATGTCTTCATTAGCATTTTAGGCATTATATATTCCCATTTACATTCATTGGCATTTGGCATTGCATTCTATAGCTTAGTGCATGCATGTCTGCATATTGCATACCTTCTCGATGTTTTTAGGTACAACGAAAAGTTAGACGGGATCATGCACGAGAAAATGACCAAGGGATCTCACCATGGGCGATCTCAGGCCCAACACCATGATTTTACTGTCCAATCTCACCATGGCCGAACTAATGGGCCAATCTCGGGCCAAATTAACCCCAAAATGTCTTAAACCTATTTTTACTTAACCGGTTTGTCCCGGGATTAAAACTAATTGTTAGGGATATTATAGAAACCCTTTTAAAACACTTTTAACCTAAGTTTTGTTTAAATTTCTTCGAGTTGTTTCCTCTGGACGTTTTTAGCGAGAGAGGAGATTGGTTTTCAACCTTTATTCTTGAACTCTCGGTTTTTAGTGAAGGATTTCTCTACCCTATCTCCTATCTTATGTTTATTGGCTTTTACTTCTTTATGCTTACTGTTTTAATGAATATGTTTGGCTAGTTTTCTGTATGTAGGGGAATCTGATATTGACTTAGGGTTGTTCAGGTAGATTAGATGACAAATTCTTGATGATTAGGGTGTGCTTAATGCTAGGCATTGAAGTAGTCAACGCTTAGATGGATAATCTTCTGCTCTCGAGAGGTGTAGAAAGAACATGTAGGTAGGCCTATACATCCTTATTGCATCTTAGCCAACGAGAGTTGATGTCTAAGGCTATAGGTGGACAGGATTAGACTCAAACCCAATGATCACTAGGCGACAGATTGCTGTGCAAAAGACTTGTATTCTATAGGCTAGTGAATGGGCTGTTGCCACGAGAGTGGATCAGTCTACTAGATAGTGTTCTAAGTCTTAGGGAATTATCTAATCGAACATGTAAAATTGTCAGTCAAAGGAAGATTACCCCACATCGAATGCCTTATCCATTGTCCATATTTCTTGCTTATCGAATTTAACTCGTCTCTATTTTTTTGCAATTATATTATTAGATAACCAATCAAAAACCCAGTTACTATTTGCCTAAATTTAAGTGTTTCATGCATTCCTAGTGTGCCATTCCTACTTCCCTGAGGATTCGATACCTAACTATTACTCGATTTGCAATGCACTTGGAGTTGTACTTGGGGTTAACACTTAAAACCCCATCACTTAACGTGGGTGTTGGATTCGTGTCATTCTAAACTGATCATTGGTGCTCCTTGAGTAAAGGCCAATAAATGAAGAATAATGAATTACATCATGCTGGGATACATTGGATTACTTGGAGGCTTTTTCGTAGCTCTTTCAGTCTCAAATGGTGTCACAATATTGAAAATTGAGCTAGACAAACGTGTCCATTAGATTCATGTCATTTTGAGCTCTAAATAAAATGTTAAACACGATTTAGTGCAGACATGTCAAGCTGATGAGCTAGTTAAAACGATCATTCTAAACTGATCATTGGTGCTCAATGAGCAAAAGTTTACAAATGAAGCATAATGCATGATATCACACAGTTTGGGATATATTGGATTACTTGGATGCTTTTTCGTAGCTATTTCGGTCTTAAATTTTGTCACAATATATAAAATTGAGCTATCTAAAAGTGGGCATTGGATTCATGTCATTCTGAACTCTATATAAAAAGTTACAAACGATTTAGTGGGGACATGTGAAGTTGATCAACCAGTTAAAATGATCATTTTAAACTGATCACTGGTGCTCCTTGAGTGAGGGTTATAAATGATGCATAATGCATGACATCATGCAGTTTGGTACATTGGATTACTTGGAGGCTTTGTAGTAGCTCTTCTAGTATCAAATATTGTCACAGTATGGAAAACTGAAGATGCGTAATGTGGGCGTTGGACTCATGTCATTTTGAGCTCTAAATAAAAAGTTAAACGCGATTTAGTGCGGGCATGTCAAGTTGATCAGCTATTTAAAATGCTCATTCTAAACTGATCATTGGTGCTCATTGATTAAAGGATTATAAGTAAAGCATAGTGCATGGCATCACAATTTCGAATACATTGGGTTATTTGGAAGCTTTGCCGTAGCTCATTAAGTCTCGAATGTTGTCACAATATAGAAAATTGAGCTAGCTTAACATGGAAGTTGGATTCGTGTCATTTTGAACTCTAAATAAAAAGTTACGGACGATTTAGTGTAGACATGTCAAGTTTATCAGCCAGTTAAAATGATCGTTTTGAACTGATCATTGGTACTCCATGAGTAAATGCTTATACATGAAGCATAATGCATGACATCACGCTGTTTGGGATACATTGGATTAATTGGAGGCTTTTGTCGTAGCTCTTTAAGTCTCAAATGTTGTCACAATATAGAAAATTGAGCTAGCTTAACGTGGGCGTGGGATTCGTGTAATTCTGAACTCTAAATCAAAAGTTACGGACGATTTAGTGCCGACATGTCAAGTTTAACAGCCAGTTAAAATTAGCATAATGCTCGGCATCATGTATTTTGGGATACATTGGATTACTTGGAGGCTTTTTGGTAGCTTTTTAAGTTTCAAATGTTGTTACAATATGAAAATTTTTTGCTAGCTTAAAGTGGGCATTGGACACATGTCATTTTGAGCTCTAAATCAAAAGTTAAAGACGATTTAGTATCGATATGTAAGTTGATCAGCTAGTTAATTCTAAACTGATCATTGGATCTCCTTGACAAAGGCTTATAAATGAAGCATAATGCATGGTATCACGTATTTTGGGAAACATTGGATTAGTTGGAGGCTTTTTCGTAGTTCTTTCGTCTCAAATGTCGTCACAATATAGAAAATTGAGATAGCTTAACATGGGCGTTGGACTGATGTCATTTTGAGCTCTAAATCAAAAGTTCAAGACGATTTAGTATCAATATGTAAGTTGATCAGCTAGTTAATTCTAAACTGATCATTGGATCTCCTTGACAAAGGCTTATAAATGAAGCATAATGCATGGTATCACGTATTTTGGGAAACATTGGATTAGTTGGAGGCTTTTTCGTAGTTCTTTCGTCTCAAATGTCGTCACAATATAGAAAATTGAGATAGCTTAACATGGGCGTTGGACTGATGTCATTTTGAGCTCTAAATCAAAAGTTCAAGACGATTTAGTATCAATATGTAAGTTGATCAGCTAGTTAATTCTAAACTGATCATTGGATCTCCTTGACAAAGGCTTATAAATGAAGCATAATGCATGACATCACGTATTTTGGGATACATTGGATTACTTGGAGGATTTTTTGTAGCTTTCTAAGTTTCAAATATTGTCACAATATGGAAAATTTTGCTAGCTTAACGTGGGCATTGGACTCATGTCACTTTGAGCTCTAAATCAAAAGTGAAAGACGATTTAGTGCGGACACGTCAAGTTGATCAGCTAGTTAAAATGATCATTCTAAACTGATCATTGGTGCTCCTTCAGTAAAGGCTTATAAATGAAGCTTAATGCATGGTATCACAAAGTTTGAGATAGATTTGATTACTTGGAGGCTTTGTCGTAGCTATTTTGGTCTTAAATTTTGTCACATATTAGAAAATTGAGCTAGCTTAACGTGGGCATTGGATTCGTCATATTTTGAATTCTAAATCAAAAGTTACGGATGATTTAGTGCGCACATGCCAAGTTAATCGGCCAGTTAAAATGATCATTCTAAACTGATCATTGGTGCTCATTCAGTAAAGGCTTATCAATGAAGCATAATACAAGGCATCACCCAGTTTGGGATACATTGGATTACTTGGAGGTTTTTTCGTACCTCTTTCAATCTAAAATGTTGTCACAATATAGAAATACGAGCTATCTTAACGTGGGCGTTGGATTCGTGTCATTCTGAACTATATATCAAAAGTTATGGACGATTATGTGTGGACATGTCAAGTTCATCCGCCAGTTAAAATGATCATTCTAAACTGATTATTGGTTCTCCTTGAGTAAAGACTTATAAATGAAGCATAACGCATGACATCACGCAGCTTGGGATACGTTGGATTACTTGGAGGCTTTGTAGTAGCTCTTTCAGTCTCAATGTTGTCACAATATGGAAAATTGAGCTAAGTTAACGTGGGCATTGGACTAATGTAATTTTGAGCTCTAAATAAAAAATTAAAGAAGATTTTGTGCGGACATGTCAAGTTGACCAGCTAGTAAAAAGGATCATTCTAAATTGATCATTAGTTCTCCTTGAAGTCTTATAAATGAAATATGCGTGGCATTACAATATAGAAAATTTAGCTAGCTTAACGTGGGTGTTGGGTCTGTGTCATTCTGAACTATAAATCAAAAGTTACGGACGATTTAATACGTAAATGTCAAGTTTATCATCCAGTTAAAATGTTCATTCTGAACTTATCATTGGTGCTCCTTGAGAAAAGGCTTATAAATGAAGCATATGCAAGGCATCATGCAGTTTGGGATATATTGAATTACTTGGAAACTTTGTCGTAGCTATTTTGGTGTTAAATTTTGTCACAATATAGAAAACTGAGCTAGCTAAACCTGCGAGTTTGATTCGTGTCATTTTGAACTTATCATTGGTTCTGCTTGAGTAAAGCCTTATAAATGAAGCATAATGCATGGCATCATAGAGTTTGGTATACATTGGATTACTTGGAGGCCTTGCCGTAGCTCTTTCAATCTCAAATATTGTCACATCATAGAATATTCAGGTAGCTTAGCATGTGTGTTGGATTCGTGTCATTTTGAACTCTAAAAAAATGTTACAGACAATTTAGTGCGGACATATCAAGTTGATCGCCCAGTTAAAAATATATTTCTATACTGATCATTGGTGCTCCTTAAGTAAATGAAGCATAATGCATGACATCTCACAGTTTGGGATACATTGGATTACTTGGAGGCTTTCTCGTAGCTCTTTCAGCCTCAAATGTTGTCACAATATAGAAAATTTAGCTAGCTTAATGTGGGCGTTGAATGCTTGTCATTCTGAACTATAAATCAAAAGTTACGGATGATTTAATGCGGCAATGTCAAGTTTTTCATCTTGTTAATACGATCGTTCTGAACTGATCATTGGTGTTCCTTGAGTAAAGGCTTATAAATGAAGCATATGCAAGGCATCACGCAGTTCCGGATATATTGGATTACTTGGAGGCTTTGTCGTAACTATTTCGGTCTTAAATTTTGTCACAATATAGAAAATTGAGGTAGCTACATGTTGGCGTTTCATTCTGAACTATAAATCAAAAGTTACGGTCTTAAATCAAAAGTTACGGACGATTTAATACGTAAATGTCAAGTTTATCATCCAGTTAAAATGATCATTCTGAACTTATCATTGGTGCTCCTTGAGAAAAGGCTTATAAATGAAGCATATGCAAGGCATCTTGCAGTTTGGGATATATTGAATTACTTGGAAACTTTGTCGTAGCTATTTTGGTGTTAAATTTTGTCACAATATAGAAAACTGAGCTAGCTAAACCTGCGAGTTTGATTCGTGTCATTTTGAACTTATCATTGGTTCTGCTTGAGTAAAGCCTTATAAATGAAGCATAATGCATGGCATCACAGAGTTTGGTATACATTGGATTACTTGGAGGCCTTGCCGTAGCTCTTTCAATCTCAAACATTGTCACATCATAGAATATTCAGGTAGCTTAGCATGTGTGTTGGATTCGTGTCATTTTCAACTCTAAAAAAATGTTACAGACAATTTAGTGCGGACATATCAAGTTGATCGCCCAGTTAAAAATATATTTCTATACTGATCATTGGTGCTCCTTGAGTAAATGAAGCATAACGCATGACATCTCACAGTTTGGGATACATTGGATTACTTGGAGGCTTTCTCGTAGCTCTTTCAGTCTCAAATGTTGTCACAATATAGAAAATTTAGCTAGCTTAATGTGGGCGTTGAATGCATGTCATTCTGAACTATAAATCAAAAGTTACGGATGATTTAATGCGGCAATGTCAAGTTTATCATCTTGTTAATATGATCATTCTGAACTGATCATTGGTGTTCCTTGAGTAAAGGCTTATAAATGAAGCATATGCAAGGCATCACACAGTTCCGGATATATTGGATTACTTGGAGGCTTTGTCGTAACTATTTCGGTCTTAAATTTTGTCACAATATAGAAAATTGAGGTAGCTACATGTTGGCGTTTCATTCGTGTCATTTTGAACTCTAAATCAAAAGATACAAACGATTTAGTGGGAACGTGTCAAGTTGATCGATAAGTTTGAATGATCATTGTAAACTGATCACTAGTGCTCCTGGATTAAAGGCTTATACATGAAGCACATTGCATGGCATCACGTAGTTTGGGATACATTGGATTACTTGGAGGCTTTGTTGTAGTCTTCTCGGTGTTAAATTTTATCACAATATAGAAAATTGAGCTAGCTAAATGTGGGCATTGGATTCATGTCATTCTAAACTTTAAATCAAAATTTATTGACGATTTGGTGCAGGCATGTCAAGTTGATCGGCAAGTTAAAACGATCATTCAAAACTTATCACTGGTGCTCCTTGAGTAAATGCTAGTAAATGAAGCATATTGCATGGCATCACGCAGTTTGGGATACATTGGATTACTTGGAGGCTTTGTAGTATTTCTTTTAGTCTTAATTGTTGTCACAATATGGAAAATCAAGCTAGATTTACGTGGGTGTTGGACTCATGTCATTTTGAGCTCTAAATCAAAAGTAAAATACAATTTACTGTGGATATGTCAAGTTGACCAGCTAGTTAAAATGATCAATCTAAACTGATCATTGGTGCTCTTTAGTAAAGGCTTATAAATGAAGCATAATGCATTGCATCATGAAGTTTAAGATAGATATGATTACAGAAGGAATTTTTTGTAGCTATTTTGGTGTTAAATTTTTTCACAATATATAAAATTAAGATAGCTAAACGTGGGCGTTGGATTCGTTTCATTAGAAACTATAAATCAAAAGTAACAGACAATTTAGTGCGGACATATCAAGTTGATCGGCCAGTTAAAATGATAATTCTAAACTGATCATTGGTTCTCCTTGAGTAAAGACTAGTAAATGAAACATAATAAATGGCATCACACAGTTTGGGATACATTAGATTACTTGGGGGCTTTTGTAGTTTTTTCTGTCTCAAATGTTGTCACAATATGGAAAATTGAGCTAGGGTAGCATGGGCACTAAAATCATGTCATTTTAAGCTATATATCAAAAGTTATAGGGTATTTAGTGCAAACATGTAAGTGGATCAGCTAGTTAAAACGATCACTCCAAACTGATCATTGGTGCTCATTGAGGAAAGGCCAATAAATGAAGCATATGCATGGCATCATGCAGTTTGGGACATATTGGATTGCTTGGAGGCTTCGTCGTAACTATTTCAGTCGTAAAGTTTCTCACAATATAGAAAATTGAGCTAACTAAATGTGGGCGTTTGATTCGTGTCATTTTGAACTCTAAATCAAAAGTTATGGAAGATTGAATGCGAACATGTCAAGTTGATTGGCAAGTTAAAATGATCATTCTAAACTGATCACTAGTGCTCCTTTAGTAAAGGCATATAAATGAAGCATATTGCATGGCGTCACACACTTTGGGATACAATAGATTACTTGGAGACTATGTAGTAGCTCTTTCAGTCTTAACTCTTGTCACAATATGGAAAATTGAAATAAATTAACGTGGGTGTTGGACTCATGTCATTTTGAGCTCTAAATCAAAAGTAAAATATGATTTACTGTGGATATGTTAAGTTTACCAGCTGGTTAAAATGATCATTATAAACTGATCGTTGGTGCTCCTTGAGTAAAGGCTTATAAATGAAGCATAATGCATGGCATCATGAGGTTTAAGATATATTGGATTACATAAAGGCTTTTTCCTTGCTATTTTGGTGTTAAATTTTGTCATAATATATAAAACTGAGCTAGCTAAACATGGGCGTTGGATTCATGTCATTCTAAACGGTAAATCAAAAGTAACGGACAATTTAGTGCAAACATGTCAAGTTGATCGGCCAGTTAAAATGATCATTAGTTCTCCATGAGTAAAGACTATTAAATGAAGCATAATACATGGCATCACACATTTTGGGATACATTGGATTACTTGGAGGCTTTTTGGTAGCTCTTTCAGTCTCAAATTTTGTCACAATATGGAAACTTGAGCTAGCTTAATGTGGGCGTTGGACTCATGTCATTTTAAGCTCTAAATCAAAAGTTAAAGGATATTTAGTGCAGACATGTAAGTGGATCAGCTAGTTAAAATGATCATTCTAAACTGATCGTTGGTGCTCCTTGAGTAAAGGCGTATAAATGAAGCATATGCATGGCATCACGCAGTTTGTGATATATTGGATTACTTGGAGGCTTTGTCGTAACTATTTTGGTCGTAAATTTTGTCACAATATAGAAAATTGTGATAGCTAAATGTGGGCATTTGATTCGTGTCATTTTGAAATTTAGATCAAAAGTTACGGACTATTGGTGCCAACATGTCAACTTGATCGGTAAGTTAAAATAATCACTGGTGCTCCTTGAGTGAAGGCTTATAAATGAAGCATATTGCATGGCATCACGTAGTTTGGGATACATTGGATTACATGGAGGCTTTGTAGTAGCTCTTTCAGTCTTAAATGTTGTCACAATATGGAAAATTGAGCTAGCTTAACGTGGGTGTTGGCTTCATGTCATTTTGAGCTCAAAATCAAAAGTAAAAGATGATTTTGTGCCGACATGTCAAGTTGACCAGCTAGTTAAAATGATCATTCTAAACAGATCATTGGTGCTCCTTGAGTAAATTCTTATAAATGAAGCATAATGCATGGCATCACGAAGTTTTGGATTGATTGGATTACTTGGAGGCTTTTTCGTAGCTATTTCGGTGTTAAGTTTTGAGCTAGCTAAACGTGGGCGTTGGATTTTTGTCATTATAAACTCTAAATCAAAGGTTATGGACAATTTAGTGTGGACATATCAATTTGATCGGCTAGTTAAAACGATCATTTTGAACTGATCATTGGTTCTCCTTTAGTAAAGACTGGATTACTTGGAGGCTTTTTCATAGCTCTTTGAGAGTCAAATGCTGTCACAATATGTAAAATTCAACTAGCTTAACGTGGGCATTGATCTCATGTCATTTTGACCTCTAAATAAAAAGTTACGGATGCTTTAGTGCGTACATGTCAAGTGTATCGGCCAGTTAAAATGATCATTCTATACTAATCATTGGTTTTCCTTGAGTAAAGGTTTACAAATGAAGTATAATGCATGGCATCACACATTTTTGGATACATTCTATTATTTGGAGGCTTTTTCATAGCTCTTTCAGTCTCAAATATTGTCAAAATATCAAAATTTAAGCTACCTTAAGGTGTGCGTTCCACTTATGTCATTTTGAGCTCTAAATCAACACTTAAAGATGATTTATTGCAGACATGTGAGTGGATCAACTAGTTAAAATGATCATTCTAAACTGATCACGCAGGTGCTTTTTTGAGTAAAGACATATAAATGAAGCATATGCATGGCATCACGCAGTTTGCGATATATTGAATTCCTTGGAGGCTTTTTCCTAGCTCTTTTAGTCTCAAATGTTGTCACAATATGAAAAGTTGAGCTAGATTAACTTGAGTGTTGGGTTAGTGTCATTCTGAACTCAGAATCAAAAGTTACAAATGATTTAGTATGGACATGTCAAGGTTATCAGCGAGTTAAAGTGATCATTCTAAACTGATCATTCTAAACTAATCATTAGCGCTCCATGAGTAAAGGTTATAAATGAAGCATAATGCATGGTATCACGCAGTTCAATATAGATTGGATTACTTGAAGGCTTTGTGGTAGCTCTTTCAGACTCTAATCTTGTCACAATATAGAAAATTTAGCTAGCTTAACGTTGGCGTTGGATTCGTGTCATTCTGAACTGTAAATAAAACGTTATGGACGATTTAGTGCGCAATGTCAAGTCGATTGGCCAGTTAAAATGATAATTCTAATGTGATCATTGGTGCTGCTTTAGTAAAGGCTTTTAAATGAAGCATAATGCATGGCATCACAAAGTTTGGGATACATTAATTTACTTGGAAGCTTTGTTGTAGCTATTTTGGTATTGAATTTTATCACAATATAGAAAATTGAGGTAGTATATAGTGGGCATAGGATTCATGTTGTTCTAAACTCTAAATCAAAGATTATGGACGATTTAGTGCGGATATGTCAAATTTATCCGCTAGTTAAATTGATTATTCTAAACTGATCATTAGTGCTGATTGCGCAAATGTTTACAAATGAAGCATCATGCATGGAATCACACAGGTTGGGATAGATTGGATTAGTTGGAGGCTTTGTCATAGCTATTTCGGTCTTAAATTTTGTCACAACATAGAATATTGAGCTAGCTTAACGTGGGCATTGGATTCGTGTCATTCTGAACTTTAAATGAAAATTTACGAACAATTTAGTGTGGACATGTCAAGTTGATCAGCCAGTTAAAATGATCATTCTAAACTGATCATTCTAAACTGATTATTAGTGCGGACATGTCAAGTTGATTAGCTAGTTAAAAAGATCATTGTAAACTGATCATTGGTGTTCTTTGCGAAATGGTTTACAAATGAAGCATAATGCATGGCTTCATGCATTTCGGGATAGATTGGATTACTTGGAGGCTTTTTGTATTACTTGGAAGTTTTTTCGTAACTAGTTCGGTCAAAATTTTTATCACAATATAAAATACTGAACTAGCTTAACGTGGGCATTGGATTCATGTAATTCTGAACTATAAATCGAAAGTTACGAACGATTAAGTGCGGACATATCAAGTCTATCCGCTGGTTATTGATTATTCTAAGCTGATCACTGAGCAAATGTTTACAAATGAAGCATAATGCATGGCATCACGTTGGTTGGGATAGATTGGATAACTTGGAGGCATTTTCGTACCTATTTCAGTCATAAATTTTATCACAATATAATAATTGAGTTAGCTTAATGTGGGCGTTGGATTAGTGTCATTCTGAACTCTGAATCAAACGTTAAAGACGATTTAGTGCGGACATGTCTAGTTGATTGACCAGTTTAGATGATCATTCTAAACTGATCATTGGTTGTCCTGGAGTAAGGGCTTATATATGAAGCATAATGCATGACATCATGCAGTTTGGGATACATTGGAGTACTTGGACCCTTTGTCGTAGCTCGTTCAGCTTCAAATGTTATTACAATATTGAAAATGGAGCTAGATTAATGTGGACGCTCTATCCATATCATTTTGAGCTCTAAATAAAATGTTAAAGACGATTTAGTTTGGTTATGTCAAGCTGATCAGTTAATTAAAATGATCATTCTAAACTGATCATTGGTGCTCATTGAGCAAAGTAACGAAGCATAATGCTTGGCATCACGCTGTTCAGGATAGATTTCATTATTTGAGGGCTTTGTCGTAGCTATTTTGTTCTTACATTTTGTCACAATATAGATTATTGAGCTAGCTTAACGTGGCCATTTCATTTGTGCCATTCTAAACGGGCGATTTAGTGCAGACATGTCAAGTTTATCAGCTAGTTAAATTGTTAATTCAAAACGAACATTGGTGCTCATTCAGCAAAGGTTTACAAATGAAGCATAATGCATGGCATCCCATAGTTTGGAATACATTGGATTACTTGGAGGCTTTATCGTAGCTCTTTTTGTCTCAAATGTTCTCACAATAATAAATATTGAGCTAGATAAATGTGGGTGTGGGATTCATGTCATTTTGAGCTCTAAATAAAATGTTAAAGACGATTTAATGCGGACATGTCAAGTTTATCAGCTAGTTAAAATGACCATTCTATATTGATCATTGGTGCTCCTTGACTAAATACTAAAAATAAAGCATCATGCATGGCATCATGCAGTTTGGGATACATTGGATTACTTGGAGGCTTTGTTGTAGCTCTTTTAGTCTCAAATGTTGTCACAATATTCAAAATTGAGCTATATTAAGTTGGGTGTTGGATTCATATCATTATGAGCTCTAAATCAAATGTTAAAGATGACTTAGTGCGGACATGTCAAGTTGATCGGCTAGTTAAAATGATCATTCTAAACTGATCATTGGTGATCCTTGAGTAAAGGCTAATAAATAAACCATAATGCATGGGCATCACGCAGTTTGGGATACAATGGATGACTTTGAGGGTTTGCCGTAGCTCTTTCGGTCTCAAATATTATCACAGTATTCGAATTTGAGCTAGATTAATGTGGACGTTGGATTCATATCATTTTGAGCTCTAAATCAAATGTTAAAGAAAATTTAGAGCGGTTATGTCAAGTCGATCGGCGAGTTAAAATGATCATTCCAAATTGATCATTGGTGCTCCTTGAGTAAAGGTTTATAAATGAAGCAAAATGCATAGCATCACGCAGTTTGGGATACATTGGGTTACTTGGAGGCTATGTCATAGCTCTTTCAGTCTCAAATGTTGTTACAATATTGAAAATTGAGCTAAAATAACGTGGTCATTGATTGATGTTATTTTGAGTTCTAAATCAAATTTAAAGAAAATTTAGTGCGGACATGTCAAGTTGATTATCTAGTTAAAATGATCATTCTAAACTGATCATTGGTGCTCAATGATCAAATGTTTACAAATGAAGCATAATGCATGTCATCATGTAGTTTGGGATAGATTGGATTACTTGGAGGCTTTTTCGTAGCTAATTCGGTACTAAATTTTATCACAATATAGAATATTGAGCTTCCTTAACATGGGCGTTAGATTCATGTCATTGTGAACTCTAAATCAAAAGTAACGTACGATTTAGTGCTGACATAGAAAGTTGATCAGCTAGTAAAATTGATCATTATAAATTGATCATTGGTGCTCATTGAATAACACATAAATGAAGTATAATGCACTGCATCATGCAATTTGGGATAGATTGTCTTACTTGGAGGCTTTGTCGTAGCTATTATGCTCTTATATTTTGTCACAATATAGTACATTGAGCTAGCTTAATGTGGATGTTGGATTCGTGTAATTCTTAACTCTAAATCAAAATTTACGGACGATTTAGTGTAGACATGGCAAGTTTATCGTCTAGTTAAATTGATCATTCTAAACTGATCATTGGTGCTCATTGCGCAAAAGTTTACAAACGAAGCATACAATATGGCATCATGCAGTTTGAGATACATTGGATTATCTGCAATCTTTTTTTGTAGCTAATTTGGTATTAAATTTTGTCTCAATATAGAACATTGAGCTAGCTTATCGTGGGCATTGGATTCGTGTCTTTATGAACTCTAAATCAAAAGTTACAGATGATTTAATGCAAATTTTCAAGTTTATCAGCTAGTTAAGTTGATCATTCTAAACTGAGCTTTGGTGCTCATTGAGCAAATATTTACAAACGAAGCATAATGCATGGCAGCCCACTGTTTGGGACACATTGGATTACTTGGAGCCTTTTTCGTAGCTCTTTCAGTATCAAATATTGTCACAATATAGAAAACTGAGCTAGATTAATGTGGGCGTTGGATTCACGTCATTTTGACAATAAATCAAATGTTACAGATGATTTAGTGCAGCCATGTCAAGTGTATCGGCTAGTTAAATTGATCATTCTAAACTGATCATTGGTGCTCATTGAGCAAAGGTTTATAAATGAAGAATAATGCATGGCATCATGCGGTTTGGGATATACTAGATTATTTGGAGGCTTTGTCATAGCTAATTTGGTATTACATTTTGTCACAATCTAGAATATTGAGCTAGCTTAAGGTGGGGGTTGGATTTGTGTCATTCTGAACTCTAAATCAAAAGTGATGGACGATTTAGTGAAGACATGTAAACTTTATCGCCTACCTAATTTGACCATTCTAAACTGATCATTGGTGCTCATTGTATAACGCATAAATGAAGCATAATGCATGGCATTAAGCAGTTTGGGATAGATTGGATTACTTGGAGGCTTTATCGTTGCTATTTTGGACTTAAATTTTGTCACAGTACAGAATATTGAGCTAGTTTAATGTAAGCATTGGATTCGTGTCATTATGAACTTTAAATCAAAAGTTACAGACTATTTAGTGCGGACATGTCAAGTTTATCGGCTAGGTAAATTGATCATTCTAAACAGATCATTGTCGCTCATTGAACAAAGGTTTACAAATGAAGCATTTTACATGGCATCACGCAGTTTGCGATACATTAGATTACATGTAGGGTTTGTCGTAATTCTTTCAGTATCAAATGTTGTCAAAATATTGAGAATTGAGCTAGATTAATGTGGGCGTGTGATTCATGTCATTTTGAGCGCTAATTCAAATGTTAAAGATGATTTATTACAGACATGTCAAGTTGATAAGCTAGTTAAAATGATCATTTTAGACTGATCATTGGTGCTCATTATGTATAGGCTTATAAATGAAACATAATGCATGCATCACGCAATTTGGATAGATTGGATTACTTGGAGGCTTTTTCTTAGCTACGTTGGTCTTACATTTTGTGAGAATATAGATTATTGAGCTAGCTTAACGTGCATGTTGGATTCGTGTCATTCTAAAATCTAAACCAAAAGTTACAGATGATTTAGTGCGGACATATCAAGTTGATCAGACAGCTAAAGTGATCATTCCAAACTGGTCATTCTAAACTGATCATTAGTTCTTCTTAAGTAAAGGCTTATAAATGAAGCATAATGCATGGCATCATGCAGTTTAGGATAGATTGGATTACTTGAAGGCTTTGTGTTAGCTATTTAAATCTCAAATGTTGTCACAATATAGAAAATTGATTTAGCTTTCAAGTAACGGATTCGCGTCATTCTAAATTCTAAATCAGAAGTTACGGATGATTTAGTGCGTACATGTCAAGTTGATCGGCAAGTTAAAAATGATCATTCTAAACTGATCATTGGTGCTACTTGAGTAAAGATTTATAAATTGATGTGAGCATGACTAGCAAGGAAGCTGAACTAAAGGAACAGCTTTAACCTGAGCAAGAAGAAGCCAATGAGTAAGCTAAGGAACAGCTAGAACCAAAGGAAACGGAAGATGAAGCTTTCTAAATATCCAATGGTTCCATTAATCCATACAAGCAAGCAAAACTCAAGACAACACTACACCACCTTCTCAACACCATTCAGGCAAGTATAGTTTGTGCTAGTCCAACCACCATGGTTGTGATTCAAGCCACCTAAACCTCATCAAGAGAGGTATCTTAGACTGTACTCTTTTTCCCTCCTCTTAGTTTTATCCCATTGGATTTTCTAAGAAAAGTTTTTAATGAGGCAAGCCCAAGATACTTTACCATAGCCTTTTGATGAACCAAGGCCCATTCTATCCTATTATTAACGCAAATGAAGAGGAAGGATCAGTCAAGATGTTATTTACTTCTTAGTCTTCATTCTTAGTTGTTTTTGTAATTTCCTATTTCCTCTTAAATGCCTTGGTGGTTTCCTAAGAGTCTTTGTCTATTCTTATGCACCCCTTGGATCCTATAAATACGCTCTTGTATCCCCTCTTCAAATCATCAAACATTTTAATATAAAATAACTTCTTCTTAATCTCGCTTGATCACCTCTTTGATTAAGGAATTTGGATAATAATTCCATTCTTCTCAAGAGCCAAAAGTCTAAGGGCTGTCCATATCCCTTGGAAGTTTCACTTCATTCCACCTCTTTCCTAACGTGCCTGGTATTCATCATTAACACCGAGCAAGCTGATAGTCTAATTATCTTCCACCATCCTTTAGAATTATCAATCATTCCACACAAGCTCTCGAGACCATCTTCAAGCTCATGTATTCACCATCTTCTTCACTTCCGCATTCTGATTTGGTTTACTATCATTTGTAGAACCTCTTGGAGACATTCAGGTACTCGATCCTAGCCAGGATCACATCAAGTGGTATCAGAGCACACTCCAAACCAGGTTCTATCTATCAAAACCCATTCGCACCCTTTCATCTTTTCTCAAGAACTTTTAGTGACCTTTCATCTTCCTTTTTGCGATTTGTTTTGAATGTTTCTGTGTTTCTTTCCTGTTAGAACTAGATCTTAGAACACTAAATAACTTGAAAATCAATACAAAAAACGTTCAGGAACTTTTTGTTAGATGATAGAATCAATCAACTCTCAATCGGCATAATTAGAGTTCTCGCAAGCACTAACTGAGCTCTATCTTGATTTTGTGAATTAATTGAACATTTTGGAGCTGCAACATGATCAAAACTTATTATTAAGACTTAATAGATTTAGGAAATTCAAGTGAAAACATTTGAAAATGAATTAAAGGTTGTTAGATTCATCATTTACCAAACTTGATTTCATAGGTCTAGACATCGTTTTGCTTGGGTTCGTTTTTTTGTCTGTGTCTTTGTCTTTTGTGATTTGTTTGTCCTAGTTTGTGTTCTCCTTTCAGAATTTTACTTGTTTATTGGTCTGAATTTTTCAGGAACCATGGTGGGAATAGAAAACGGAGAGGAATCCTCAAACGGAGAGGATTCCTTTAAAGCCATGATGAATGAAAGTATGGCAACAATAAAGGATGAGATAGAAAGATTCATCAATTACCGACTGAGGAGACACCAACCACCTTCTGATACTGAGCAGTATTACAATCACTCATCTAGGTCACACCAATCTACGAGAAATAGGCCACAAGAAGACCAGATACCTAGCAATAACCAACCTAACCCTCGCGACCCTTTAGCTGGCCTTAAGATGAAAATTCACTCTTTCCACGGAACCAATGACCCTGAGGAATATATAGAATGGGGAAGAAGATAGAAATAGTCTTTGATTGTTGGGAATACAGCCAAGCGAATAAGGTTAAGGTAGCCCCAACCGCGATTAAGGACTATGCTCTAAGTTGGTGGGATTAATTAGTTACTTCTAAACTGATCATTAGTGCTCCTTGAGTAAAGGCTTATAAATGAAGCATAACGCATGATATCACGCAATTTACGATAGATTGGAATACTTTAAGGCTTTGTGGTAGGTCTTTCAGTCTCAATTGTCATCAAAATATAGAAAATTGAGATAGTTTAACATGGGCGTTGGATTCGTGTGATTCTGAACTCTAAATAAAAAGTTAGGGACGATTTTGTTTTGATATGCCAGTTAAAATGATCATTTTAAACTGATCATTGGTGCTCCTTGAGTAATGGCTTATAATAGAAGCATAATGCATGGCATCATGCAGTTTAGGACAGATTGGATTACTTGAATGCTTTGTGGTAGCTCTTTCCGTCTCAAATATTGTCACTACATAGAAAATTAAGCTACTTTAACGTGAGCATTGGATTCGTGTAATTCTGAACTCTAAACCAAAGTTACAAATGTTTTAGTGCGGATATGCCAAGTTGATCAGCAAGATAAAGTGATCATTCGAAACTGATCATTCTAAGCTGATCATTAGTGCTCCTTGAGTAAAAGTTATAAATGAAGCATAATGCATGGCATCACGCAGTTTGATAGATTGGATTACTTGAAGGCTTTGTGATAGGTCTTTGAGTCTAAAATGTTGTCACAATATACAAAATTGAGTTACTTTAACGTTGGCATTGGATTCGTGTCATTCTGAATTCTAAATAAAAAGTAACAGATGATTTGGTGCGGACATGTCTAGTTGATCTACCAGTTAAAGTGATCATTCTAAACTGATCATTCTAAACTACTCATTAGTGCTCCTTGTGTAAAGGCTTATAAAAGAAGCATAAAGCATGGCATCACGCAGTTCCATTCATGGCAAAATGCATGGAATACTGAAGGCTTTGTTCTAGCTCTTTCAGTCTCAAATCTTATCACAATATATAAAATTTAGCTAGTTTAACGTGGGTGTTGGATTAGTGTTATTCCGAACACTAAATCAAAAGTTACGAACGATTTAGTACATACAAGTCAAGTTGATCGGCCTGTTAAAACGATTTAGTACGTACATGTCAAGCTGATCATTGGTGGTGCTTGACTAAAGGAATTATCAATGAAGCATGATGCATGGAATCACGCAGTTTGGGATACATTGGATTACTTGAATTTTATCACAATATAGAAAATTGAGGTAGCTAAACGTGGTCGTTTGATTTATGTCATTCTGGACTGTAAATCAAAAGCTACGGACTATTTAGTGTAGAAATGTCATGTTTATCAGTAAAATTGATCATTCCAAACTAATCAATGTTGCTCATTGATCAAAGGTTTACAAATGAAGAATAATGCATGGCATCACGTAATTTGGGATAGATTAGGTTACTTGGAGGCTTTACCGTAGCTATTTCAGTCTTAAATTTTGTCACAATATACAATATTGAGCTAGCTTAATGTGGGCGATGGATTCGTGTCATTCTGAACTATAAATCAAAATTTACGGACGATTTAGTGCGGACATGTCAATTTGACTGACCAGTTAAAGTGATCATTCTAAATGGATCATTCCAAACTCATCATTAGTGCTTCTTGAGTAAACGCTTATAAATGAAGAATTATGCATGGCACCACACAATTTTGGATATATTGGATTAGTTAAAGGCTTTTTGGTATCTCTTTCAGTCTCAAATGTTGTCACAATATAGAAAATTGAACTAGTTTAAAATGGGCATTGGTTTCATGTCATTCTGAACTCTAAATCAAAAGTTATGGATGATTAGGTGTGGACATGTCAAATTGATTGACCAGTTAAGATGATTTTTCTAAACTGATCATTGGAGGTCCTTGAGTAAAGGCTTATATATGAAGCATAATGCACTTCGAAATATATTGGATTAATTGGAGACTTTATCGTAGCTCTTTCAGCCTCAAATGTTGTCAATATATTGAAAATTAAGCTAGATTAACGTGGGTGTTCGATTCATATCATTTTGAGCTCTAAATCAAATATTAAAGACGATTTAGTGTGGACATGTAAATTTGATCAGCTAATAAAAAATGATCATTCGAAACTTATCATTGGTTTTCACTGAGCAACGGTTTACAAATGAAGCATAATGCATTGCATCACGCAGTTTGGATAGCGTTTGTTACATGGACGCTTTTCCGTAGCTATTTGGGTCCTAAATTTTGTCACAATATAGAATATTAAGCTAGCTTAACGTGTTCGTTGGATTTGTGTTATTTTGAACTCTAAATCAAAAGTTACGGACGATTTAGTGGGGACATGTCAAGTTGATCGGCCAGGTAAAATGATCAGTCTAAAGTAATCATTCTAGACTCTTCATTACTTACCCTTGAGTAAAATCTTATAAATGAAGCATAATGTATGGCATCACACAGTTTGGGATACATTGGATTACTTGTAGGCTTTGTCTCAGCTCTTTCAGTCTCAAATACTGTCACAGTATTCAAAATTGAGCAAGATTAATGTGGGTGTTGGATTCATATCATTTTGAGCTCTGAATCAAATGTTAAATATGATTTATTGCGGACATGTCAAGTTGATCGGCCAGTTAAAATGATCATGATAAACTGGTCATTGGTGCTCCTTTAGTAAAGGCTTATAAATGAAGCAAAATGCATGGCATCACGCAGTTGGGGATACATTATATTACTTGGAAGGTTTATGGTAGCTCTTTCTATCTTAAACTTTGTCACGGTATTGAAAATTGAGTTAGATTACCGTGGGTGTTGGATTCATATCATTTTAAGCTCTAAATCAAATGTTAAACACGATTTAGCTCGGATATGTCAAGTGTATTTGCTACCTAAGATGATCATTCTAAACTGATCATTGGTGCTCATTGAGTAAGGGTTTACAAATGAAGCATAATGCATGACATCACGCAGTTTGGAATAGATTGGATTATTTGGAGGCTTTGTTGTAGCTATTTCGATCAATATAGAATATTAAGCGAGCTTAACGTAGGCATTGGATTCTTGACATTCTAAACTATAAATCAAAAGTTACGGACGATTTAGTGCGGACATGTCAAAATTATTGGCTACATAAATTTATCATTCTAAACTGGTCATTGGTGCTAATTGAGAAAAAGTTTACAAATGAAGCATAATGCATGACATGACGCAGTTTGGGATAGATTGGATTACGTGGAAGCTTTTTCATAGCTATGTCAGTCTTAAATTTTGTTACATTATAGAATATTATGCTGGCTTAACGTGGGCGTTGGATTTGTGTCATTCTGAATTCTAAATCAAAAGTTATGGATGATTTAGTGAGGACATGTCAAGTTTATTGGCTAGTTAAATTGATCAATCTAAACTGATCATTGGTGCTCATTGATTGGAGGTTTACAGATGAAGCATAATGCATGACATCACACAATTTGAGATAGATTCGATTAGTTGGAGGCTTTGTCGTAGCTAATTCTGTATTAAATTTTGTCACAATATAGAAAACTGAGCTAGATTACCGTGGGCGTTGGATTCAGGTCATTTTGAGCTCTACATCAAAGGTTAAAGAAGATTTAGTGCGGATATGTCAAATATATTGGCTACTTAAAATGAACATTCTAAACTGATCATTGGTGCTCATGGAGCAAGGGTTTGCAAATGAAGAATAATGCAAGGTATTACGCAGCTTGGGATTGATTGGATTATTAGGAAGTTTTTTCGTAGCTATTTTGGTCATAATTTTTGTCACAATATAGAATATTAAGATATCTTAACGTGGGCATTGGATTCTTGTCATTCTAAACAATAAATCACAAAGTTACGGACCATTTAGTGCGATGTCAAGTATATCGGCTACTTAAATTGATCATTCTAAACTGATCATTGGTGCTCATTAAGAAAAGGTTTAGAAATGAAGTATAATGCATAGCATCATGCAGTTTTTGATAGATTGGATTACTGGAATGCTTTGTGGTAGCTCTTTCAGTCTCAAATGTTATCACAATATTGAAAATTGAGCTAGCTTAACGGGGGCATCAGATTCATGTCGTTTTGAGCTCTAACTCAAATGCTAAAGACTATTTAGGGCAATCATGTCAAGTTGATCAGCTAGCTAAAATGATTATTCTAAACTTATCATTGGTGCTCATTGAGTAAGGGCTTATAAATAAACTATAATGCATGGCATCACGTAATTTGGGATAGATTAGGTTACTTGGAGGCTTTACCTGAGCAATTTCAGTCTTAAATTTTGTCACAATATACAATATTGAGCTAGCTTAATGTGGGCGATGGATTCGTGTCATTCTGAACTATAAATCAAAATTTACGGACGATTTAGTGCGGACATGTCAATTTGACTGACCAGTTAAAGTGATCATTCTAAATGGATCATTCGAAACTCATCATTAGTGCTTCTTGAGTAAACGCTTATAAATGCAGCATTATGCATGGCACCACGCAGTTTAGGATAGATTGGATTAGTTAAAGGCTTTTTTGTATATCTATCAGTCTCAAATGTTGTCACAATATAGAAAATTGAACTAGTTTAAAATGGGCGCTGGTTTCGTGTCATTCTGAACTCTAAATCAAAAGCTATGGATGATTTGGTGTGGACATGTCAAATTGATTGACCAGTTAAGATGATTTTTCTAAACTGATCATTGGAGGTCCTTGAGTAAAGGCTTATATGTGAAGCATAATGCAGTTTGGAATATATTGGATTAATTGGAGACTTTATCGTAGCTCTTTCAGCCTCAAGTATTGTCAATATATTGAAAATTAAGCTAGATTAACGTGGGCGTTCGATTCATATCATTTTGAGCTCTAAATCAAATGTTAAAGACGGTTTAGTGTGGACATGTAAATTTGATCAGCTAATGAAAAATGATCATTCGAAACTTATCATTGGTTTTCATTGAGCAAAGGTTTACAAATGAAGCATAATGCATTGCATCACGCAGTTTGGATAGCGTTTGTTACATGTATGCTTTTCCGTAGCTATTAGGGTCCTAAATTTTGTCACAATAAAGAATATTAAGCTAGCTTAACGTGGTCGTTGGATTTGTGTCATTTTGAACTCTAAATCAAAAGTTACGGACGATTTAGTGGGGACATGTCAAGTTGATCGGCTAGTTAAAATGATCAATCTAAAGTAATCATTCTAGACTCTTCATTACTTCACCTTGAGTAAAATCTTATAAATGAAGCATAATGTATGGCATCACACAGTTTGGGATACATTGGATTACTTGTAGGCTTTGTCCAGCTCTTTCAGTCTCAAATATTGTCACAGTATTCAAAATTGAGCAAGATTAATGTGGGTGTTGGATTCATATAATTTTGAGCTCTAAATCAAATGTTAAATATGATTTAGTGCGGACATGTCAAGTTGATCGGCTAGTTAAAATGATCATTATAAACTGATCATTGGTGCTCCTTGAGTAAAGGCTTATAAATGAAGCAAAATGCATGACATCACGCAGTTGGGGAAACATTGGATTACTTGAAAGGTTTATGGTAGCTCTTTCTATCTTAAACTTTGTCACGGTATTGAAATTGAGTTAGGTTACCATGGGTGTTGGATTGATATCATTTTAAGCTCTAAATCAAATGTTAAACACGATTTAGTTCGGATATGTCAAGTGTATTTGCTACCTAAGATGATCATTTTAAACTGATCATTGGTGCTCATTGAGTAAGGGTTTACAAATGGAGCATAATGCATGGCATCACGCAGTTCGGAATAGATTGGATTATTTAGAGGCTTTGTTGTAGCTATTTCGGTATTAAATTTTGTCACAATATAGAATATTAAGCTAGCTTACGTAGGCATTGGATTCTTGACATTCTAAACTATAAATCAAAAGTTACGGACGATTTAGTGCGGACATGTCAAAATTATTGGCTACATAAATTTATCATTCTAAACTGGTCATTGGTGCTAATTGAGAAAAAGTTTACAAATGAAGCATAATGCATGACATGACGCAGTTTGGGATAGATTGGATTACGTGGAAGCTTTGTCGTAGCTATGTCAGTCTTAAATTTTGTTACATTATAGAATATTATGCTGGCTTAACGTGGGCGTTGGATTCATGTGATTCTCAATTCTAAATCAAAAGTTACGGATGATTTAGTGAGGACATGTCAAGTTTATTGGCTAGTTAAATTGATCAATCTAAACTGATCATTGGTGCTCATTGAGTGGAGGTTTACAAATGAGGCATAATGCATGACATCACAAAATTTGAGATAGATTCGATTAGTTGGAGGCTTTGTCGTAGCTAATTCTGTATTAAATTTTGTCACAATATAGAAAACTGAGCTAGATTACCGTGGGCGTTGGATTCAGGTCATTTTGAGCTCTACATCAAAGGTTAAAGAAGATTTAGTGCGGATATGTCAAATATATTGGCTACTTAAAATGAACATTCTAAACTGATCATTGGTGCTCATGGAGCAAGGGTTTGCAAATGAAGAATAATGCAAGGTATTACGCAGCTTGGGATTGATTGGATTATTTGGAAGTTTTTTCGTAGCTATTTTGGTCATATTTTTTGTCACAATATAGAATATTAAGATATCTTAACGTGGGCATTGGATTCTTGTCATTCTAAACAATAAATCACAAAGTTACGGACCATTTAGTGCGGTGATGTCAAGTATATCGGCTACTTAAATTGATCATTCTAAACTGATCATTGGTGCTCATTAAGAAAAGGTTTAGAAATGAAGTATAATGCATAGCATCATGCAGTTTGTGATAGATTGGATTACTGGAATGCTTTGTGGTAGCTCTTTCAGTCTCAAATGTTATCACAATATTGAAAATTGAGCTAGCTTAACGAGGGCATCAGATTCATGTCATTTTGAGCTCTAACTCAAATGCTAAAGACTATTTAGGGCAATCATGTCAAGTTGATCAGCTAGCTAAAATGATTATTCTAAACTTATCATTGGTGCTCATTGAGTAAGGGCTTATAAATAAACTATAATGCATGGCATCACGTAATTTGGGATAGATTAGGTTACTTGGAGGCTTTACCTGAGCAATTTCAGTCTTAAATTTTGTCACAATATACAATATTGAGCTAGCTTAATGTGGGCGATGGATTCGTGTCATTCTGAACTATAAATCAAAATTTACGGACGATTTAGTGCGGACATGTCAATTTGACTGACCAGTTAAAGTGATCATTCTAAATGGATCATTCGAAACTCATCATTAGTGCTTCTTGAGTAAACGCTTATAAATGCAGCATTATGCATGGCACCACGCAGTTTAGGATAGATTGGATTAGTTAAAGGCTTTTTTGTATATCTATCAGTCTCAAATGTTGTCACAATATAGAAAATTGAACTAGTTTAAAATGGGCGCTGGTTTCGTGTCATTCTGAACTCTAAATCAAAAGCTATGGATGATTTGGTGTGGACATGTCAAATTGATTGACCAGTTAAGATGATTTTTCTAAACTGATCATTGGAGGTCCTTGAGTAAAGGCTTATATATGAAGCATAATGCAGTTTGGAATATATTGGATTAATTGGAGACTTTATCGTAGCTCTTTCAGCCTCAAGTATTGTCAATATATTGAAAATTAAGCTAGATTAACGTGGGCGTTCGATTCATATCATTTTGAGCTCTAAATCAAATGTTAAAGACGGTTTAGTGTGGACATGTAAATTTGATCAGCTAATGAAAAATGATCATTCAAAACTTATCATTGGTTTTCATTGAGCAAAGGTTTACAAATGAAGCATAATGCATTGCATCACGCAGTTTGGATAGCGTTTGTTACATGTATGCTTTTCCGTAGCTATTAGGGTCCTAAATTTTGTCACAATAAAGAATATTAAGCTAGCTTAACGTGGTCGTTGGATTTGTGTCATTTTGAACTCTAAATCAAAAGTTACGGACGATTTAGTGGGGACATGTCAAGTTGATCGGCTAGTTAAAATGATCAATCTAAAGTAATCATTCTAGACTCTTCATTACTTCACCTTGAGTAAAATCTTATAAATGAAGCATAATGTATGGCATCACACAGTTTGGGATACATTGGATTACTTGTAGGCTTTGTCCAGCTCTTTCAGTCTCAAATATTGTCACAGTATTCAAAATTGAGCAAGATTAATGTGGGTGTTGGATTCATATAATTTTGAGCTCTAAATCAAATGTTAAATATGATTTAGTGCGGACATGTCAAGTTGATCGGCTAGTTAAAATGATCATTATAAACTGATCATTGGTGCTCCTTGAGTAAAGGCTTATAAATGAAGCAAAATGCATGACATCACGCAGTTGGGGAAACATTGGATTACTTGAAAGGTTTATGGTAGCTCTTTCTATCTTAAACTTTGTCACGGTATTGAAATTGAGTTAGGTTACCATGGGTGTTGGATTGATATCATTTTAAGCTCTAAATCAAATGTTAAACACGATTTAGTTCGGATATGTCAAGTGTATTTGCTACCTAAGATGATCATTTTAAACTGATCACTGGTGCTCATTGAGTAAGGGTTTACAAATGGAGCATAATGCATGGCATCACGCAGTTCGGAATAGATTGGATTATTTAGAGGCTTTGTTGTAGCTATTTCGGTATTAAATTTTGTCACAATATAGAATATTAAGCTAGCTTACGTAGGCATTGGATTCTTGACATTCTAAACTATAAATCAAAAGTTACGGACGATTTAGTGCGGACATGTCAAAATTATTGGCTACATAAATTTATCATTCTAAACTGGTCATTGGTGCTAATTGAGAAAAAGTTTACAAATGAAGCATAATGCATGACATGACGCAGTTTGGGATAGATTGGATTACGTGGAAGCTTTGTCGTAGCTATGTCAGTCTTAAATTTTGTTACATTATAGAATATTATGCTGGCTTAACGTGGGCGTTGGATTCATGTGATTCTCAATTCTAAATCAAAAGTTACGGATGATTTAGTGAGGACATGTCAAGTTTATTGGCTAGTTAAATTGATCAATCTAAACTGATCATTGGTGCTCATTGAGTGGAGGTTTACAAATGAGGCATAATGCATGACATCACAAAATTTGAGATAGATTCGATTAGTTGGAGGCTTTGTCGTAGCTAATTCTGTATTAAATTTTGTCACAATATAGAAAACTGAGCTAGATTACCGTGGGCGTTGGATTCTGGTCATTTTGAGCTCTACATCAAAGGTTAAAGAAGATTTAGTGCGGATATGTCAAATATATTGGCTACTTAAAATGAACATTCTAAACTGATCATTGGTGCTCATGGAGCAAGGGTTTGCAAATGAAGAATAATGCAAGGTATTACGCAGCTTGGGATTGATTGGATTATTTGGAAGTTTTTTCGTAGCTATTTTGGTCATAATTTTTGTCACAATATAGAATATTAAGATATCTTAAAGTGGGCATTGGATTCTTGTCATTCTAAACAATAAATCACAAAGTTACGGACCATTTAGTGCGGTGATGTCAAGTATATCGGCTACTTAAATTTATCATTCTAAACTGATCATTGGTGCTCATTAAGAAAAGGTTTAGAAATGAAGTATAATGCATGGCATCATGCAGTTTGTGATAGATTGGATTACTTGAACGCTTTGTGATAGCTCTTTCAGTCTCAAATGTTATCACAATATTGAAAATTGAGCTAGCTTAACGTGGGCGTCAGATTCATGTCGTTTTGAGCTCTAACTCAACTGCTAAAGACTATTTAGGGCACTCATGTCAAGTTGATCAGCTAGCTAAAATGATTATTCTAAACTGATCATTGGTACTCATTGAGTAAAGGCTTATAAATAAACTATAATGCATGGCATCGTGCAGTTTTGGATACATTGAATTACTTGGAGGCTTTGTCGTAGCACTTTCAGTCTCAAATGTTGTCACAATATTGAAAATTGAGCTAGATTAATGTGGATGTTGGATTCATGTCATTTTGAGCTCTAAATCAAATGTTAAAGACGATTTAGTGTGATATGCCAAGTTGATCAGCTACTTAAAATGGTCATTCAAAACTAATCATTGTGGCTCATTGAGAAAAGGTTTACAAATGAAACATAAAGAATGGCATCACCTAGTTTGGGATAGATTGGATTATTTGGAGGCATTGTTGGTCTTAAATTTTGTCTCAATACAGAAAATTGAGTTAGATTACCATGGGCGTTGGATTCAAGTCATTTTGAGCTCTAAATCAAATGTTAAAGACGATATAGTGCGGATATGTCAAGTTTATTGGCTACTTAAAATGATCATTCTAAACTGATCCTTGGTGTTCATTGAGCAAGGGTTTACAAATGAAACATAATGCAAGGCATCACGCAGTTCGGGATAGATTGGATTACTTGAAGGCTTTGTGGTAGCTCTTTCAGTCTCAAATGTCATCACAATATTAAAAATTGAGCTAGCTTAACATGGCGATCAGATTCGTGTTATTATATGCTCTAAATCAAATGTTAAAGACGATTTAGTGCGGACATGTCAAGTTGACCAGATAGCTAAAATGATCATTGGTGCTCCTTGAGTAAAGGCTTCTAAATAAAGCATAATGCATGGCATCATGCAGTTTTGGATACATTGAATTACTTGGAGGCTTTGTCCTAGCACTTTCAGTCTCAAATGTTGTCACAATATTGAAAACTAAGCTAGTTTCATGTGGAGGATGGATTCATGTCAATTTGAGCTCTAAATCAAATGTTAAAGACGATTTAGTGTGATATGACAAGTTGATCAACTAGTTAAAATGATCATTCGAAACTTATCATTGGTGCTCATCGTGCAAAGGTTTACAAATGAAGCATAATTCATGGCATCACGTACTTTGGAATAGATTCGATTACTTTGATGGTTTGTCGTAGCTATTTTGGTCTTAAATTTTGTCAAAATATAGAATATTAAGCTAGTTAACATGGGCATTTGATTCTTGTCATTCTAAACTATAAATCAAAACTTACGGACGATTTAGTGCGGATATGTCATGTTCATCGGCTACTTAAATTTATCATTCTAAATATATCATTGGTGCGCATTGTGAAAAGGTTTAGAAATAAAGCATAATGCATGACATCATGCAGTTTGGGATATATTGAATTAAGTGGAAGCTTTGTCATAGCTATTTTGGTCTTAAATTTTGTCACATTATTGAATATTTAGCTAGTTTAATGTGGCTGTGGGATTCATGTCATTCTGAATTATAAATCAAAAGTTACAGATAATTTTGTGTGGACATGTCAAGTTTATCAACTACTTAAATTGATCATTCTAAACTGATCATTGGTGCTCATTTAGCAAAGGTTTAAAAATGAAACATAATGCATGGCATCACACAGTTTGGGACAGATTCGATTACTTGAAGGCTTTGTGGTAGGTATTTCACTCTCAAATGTTGTCACAATTTTGAAAATTGAGCTACCATAACGTGCGCGTTGGATTCATGTCATTTTGAGCTCTAAATCAAATATTAAAGACGATTTCGTGCGGATATGTCAAGTTGATCAGCTAGCTAAAGTGATCATTCTAAATTGATCATTGGTGCTCTTTGAGTAAAGGCTTATAAACGAAGCATAATGCATGAATCCGCACAGTTTGGGATAGATTGATTTACTTGGAGGATTTTTCAAAGCACTTTCATTCTCAAATGAAGTCACAATATTGAAAATTGAGCTAGATCAACGTGTGCGTTGGATTCATGTCATTTTGAGCTCTAAATAAAATGTTAAAGATGATTTAGTGCGGATATGTCAAGTTGATCAGCTAGTTAAAATGATCATTCTAAACTGATCATTGGTGCTCATTGAGGAAAGGTTTACAAATGAAGCATAATGCATGGCATCACCTAGTTTGGGATAGATTGGATTATGTTGAGGCTTTGTCATAACTATTTTGATGTTAAATTTTTTCACAACATAGATTATTAATCTAGCTTAACACGGGTGTTGAATTTGTGTCATTCTGAATTCTAAATCAAAAGTTAGGACGATTAAGTGCGGAAATGTCAAGTTTATCAGCTAGTTAAATTGATCATTCTAAACAAATCATTGGTGCTCATTGAGCAAATGTTTACAAATGAAGCATATTGAATGGCATCACCTAGTTTGGGATAGATTGAATTATTTGGAGGCTTTTTCGTAGCTATTTTGGTCTTAAAGTTTGTCACAATATATAAAATTGAGTTAGATTACCAGATTCATGTCATTCTGATCTTTAAATCAAATGTTAAAGTAGATATAGTCCGGATATGTCATGTTTATTGGTTACTTAAAATGAGCATTCTAAACTGATCCATGGTGCTCATTGAGCAAGGGTTTACAAATGAAACATAATGCAAGGCATCACAAAGTTTGGGATATATTGGATTATTTGGAGGCTTTTTCGTAGCTATTTCGGTCTTAAATTCTGTCACAATATAGAATATTAAGCTAGGTGAAAGTGGGTAATTGGAGTCTTGTCATTCAAAACAATAAATCAAAAAGTTACGGACGATTTAGTGCACACATGGCAAGTTTATCGGCTACTTAAATTGATCATTATAAACTGATCATTGGTGCTCATTGAGAAAAGGTTTAGAAATGAAGAAATATGCATGGCATCACACAGTTTGGGATAGATTGGATTACTTGAAGATTTGGTGGTAGCTCTTTCAGACTCAAATGTCATCACAATATTGAAAATTGTGCTAGCTTAACGTGGGCGTCAGATTCGTGTCGTTTGGAGCTCTAAATCAAATGTTAAAGACAATTTAGTGCAGACATGTCAAGTTGACCAGCTAGCTAAAATGATCATTGGTGCTCCTTGAGTAAAGGCTTATAAATAAAGCATAATGCATGGCATCATGCAGTTTTGGATACATTGAATTACTTGGAGGCTTTCTCGTAGAACTTTCATGATGAGGACATCAGGTCGTACATCCAGCCAGGAGACCAGACTGGCCGACCAAGAAGCTTGCCCGAGACAGCAGGACCATCTGGCACGTCTGCCGGACCAGGCAGTACCGCCGGACCCTCGACCTATAGGACCAGACCGGTCAGCATCCCCGGCGGAGAGGCCCAAGCTTCCGGCACACTTGGTGGGGACGTGGATGACACCGCCGGTCCCTCTGGTGATGCCGCCGACTCCGGGATCAACTTGGCCGGTCCTGAAGGCATCCCGGCCAGTACCGCGCACAATCCAGCCGGTACAGCCGATCCAGCCGAGTACACGCGCAATTCCACTTCCACACAAGAAGACTCGGACCAAATGAGCTACCAGCTCCAGGACATGCACCTAGAAGAAGTATCTACACCAGTGGTACCTCAAGGAGCAATGACAAGAAGCAGATCAAGGGCACTCTTCCACAAATTCAGCTTATGGGTCGACAAGCTCCTAGAGGAAGAGCAGCTAAGGACAATGGGCCAGAAGAGCAAATTAGAGTCCAAAGGCTTCTCAACAACACAAGGAACATCAGAGACTTGGGCTTTAGTGGCAAGAGAGGTCAGGGCCCAAAGATTTTTAACCCTACTCCAAGTCGAAGACTAGGAGCAAGGCGCGTGCATGCCACAAGGACGGCCAACTTCCATTTCTTGGCCGTGAGGTAAGTTAAGGTAAGTTTCAATTCGAATATATGCCTCTTTCTGTTTTGCAGGGTAGGATCTAGAATGCTTTACATTTTTGAGTCAAGAACATTTTAGGAATAGGTCCTTTTTCGGTTATGCACTTTTGTATCTTTTCCTTTGTGCACTTTTGTAATCTTTCCTTTTCTTTCTTTGAGTCGACCCTAGAAGGTCAAGCTGTCGAGCATATTAATAAGGCTCCTTCCAGCATTGTAGTTCGACAACCTTTTGATTATTAATAAAGTAGAACTTTTTCCCTACTTTTCTCTCAAGAGACTTGTGCACTTAGAACCTAGTTGAGACCAGCCCTCCTAGCTCTAAGTTTGTGATTTATCACGAGGTTCATCACCCTCGTGTGGTTCACTTCACCCTTCCATCGTTTACCAACCAGAAAACCCCTATCCAGAAGCCTAAGGTTGAGTTTCTCACCTAATCTTCTACAAACAGCCCACGCAAGATACATCCTTGAATCAAGGCTTGTATCATTTTGGTATCAGAGCTTAAAGCTCCTAAACCAGGTTGTTTCTATCCTTTGCTTGTCTTATTTCTAGTTCTTGCATTAGTTTAAGTCGCATTCAAGAAAAAAAAAAAAAAAAACCTCAAACTCCAAACCGAGTGCATCTAGCCTCCCACGTGTATCACTAGGGTTTAGATTCACTTTTTGCATTGCATACACGTTTTCCTTTTTGTTCAATTCATATTTCCATTAGTTTTAAGTTAAATTAGAAAGAAAACAAAAAGAAAAGAAAAGAAAATAGGAAAATACACAAAAGAATTCGAATTGGACAGCTAGCACAAGTTGTCTAGGAAGTTTCCTTTTTTTCGAATTTCCTTTCCTTAGGATTTTCCTTTTTGCATTTTTTTCAAATCCCATATAAAAGAAACTCTCCTAATAATTTAGGAGCACCCTAATTATCTTCTTTCTTTGTAGCACACCATGGGAGAAGAGAATAGAGACGCAGCTGAAGCCATGATGGCCATGTTCACCACACTCCAAACACAACTCGCATCCATAGCCAGATGGAGATGAGGACACACGACCTCATAACTATCACCCTAGGCCGAGAGGACCTCCACGGCAACCAGAGGCAGAAGATGATGGCTTTGAGCCATATGGTCTTCACCAGAGACCAAGAATGCCTCCTAGACGTCATGAGGATGGAGATGAACACACCTATAACCGGGTAATTCATCCTGATGTTAAACTAACTCCTCCAACTTTTGCAGGAAAAGTAGACCCCGAGGCTTACCTAGATTGGGAGAAGCGAATGGATCATATCTTTGATCACTACAACCAACCAGGACCTAGGAGAGTCTCAATGGCAGTAGCACAACTCATGGACAATGCCCTCATCTGGTGGGATCGTGAGGTATCTGACAGAAGGAGGAAGAGAATGAGACCCATAGACTCATGGGTCGACATGAAAGACCTCATGCGACAAAGGTATGTTCCACCTTACTTTCATAGGGATTTACAACGACGTTTTCGTACTCTTAAGCAGGGTACCAGATCAGTAGAAGAGTACTATGAAGAGTTCGAGAGGTTAAGGAACAGATTGGAGCTCAATGATGATGAAGAAGCATTGATGGCGCAATTCTTGGATGGACTCAAAGAAAGGATCAGCTGCAAGGTGGAAAGGCAAATCTACAACGACTTCAAGGACTTGTTCCACCTATCTGTGCAAGCTGAACAGCACATCAAGCGTAAGAGCCAAGACATCCGCAGCAAGCCTAAGACACCTTGGGCACCAAGCAACATGCCTAAGACAGTGGACAAAGGCAAAAGCGTGAGATCGAGTCAAGGTTCAAGAGCAAGCCTCCTGAACCCACCCGTGACCAGAGAGAGCCTGGTAAGTCTTCTAACCCTCAAAGATCACGTGACATAACTTGTTTCAAGTGCAGGGGACGTGGACACATCTCAAGGAGTGCCCAAACAACGAGTCATGCTGATTCGGAGGCAGGAGAATATGAGTCCCAAGATGAAGAGGACTATGAACCAGAAGGAGAATATGGTGACATTGAGTACCCTGATGTGGGGAAGTGCTGGTCACTAGGCGTATCCTCAGTGCAATGGTGGATCCTTCAGAGACCATCCAAAGGAGAACATCTTCCACAGCCGTTGCACCATCAAGGGCAAGGTATGTAACCTCATCATAGATGGTGGTTCTTGCACTAACGTTGCTAGTGCATATATGGTTGATAAGCTAGGTCTAGAGAAGACAAGGCATCCTCGACCATATAGACTGAGATGGCTGATGACAAAGTGGAGCTCAAGATCCATGAGCAAGTCACTGTGCCATTCAGTGTGGGCAAGTACCAAGACCAAGTCGTGTGCGACGTGGTGCCCATGCAAGCTGGCCATCTTCTGCTAGGAAGACCATGGCAGTTTGACAAAGAGACCAGGCATGATGGCAGAACCAATCTCTACACCTTCGTGCATGACAAGAGAAAGGTCAGCCTAGCTCCTCTTACACCTGCCCAAGTACATGAGCTACAACTCCAAATGAGTAAGGAAAAGAAACTTGTCAAGTCTAACTTTCTTATTCAACCTAGTCATGTCCGGAGAGCTTTAGCCTCGAAGGACTTAATGTTACTAATGGTTTTCAAGGAAGTGTTGAGTATAGAACAGGGACAGGTAGAGCTACCTCATGAAGTAGCAAAACTCCTCAACAAATTCCAGGATGTATTTCCAGAGGAGATACCAGCAGGCTTGCCTCCTTTACGTGGCATAGAACATCAGATTGATCTAGTGCCCGGAGCAGCCCTGCCCAACCGGCCAGCCTACCGGATGAGTCCAGAGGAGTCCAAGGAGCTTGAGAAGCAAGTCAAGGAGCTCCTGGAGAAAGGATATGTTCGAGAGAGCCTCAGTCCATGTGCTGTACCAGTGCTACTAGTGCCCAAGAAGGATGGGACTTGGCGCATGTGCGTGGACTGCCGAGCAATCAACAACATCACAGTCAAGTATAGGCATCCAATACCACGACTGGATGACATGCTAGATGAGCTGAGTGGAGCCACGGTCTTCTCCAAGATAGACCTCAAAAGTGGATACCACCAGGTAAGAATGAAGGAAGGTGATGAGTGGAAGACTGCTTTCAAGACAAAGCAAGGGCTCTATGAGTGGACAGTCATGCCATTTGGCTTGACTAATGCCCCAAGCACCTTCATGCGCCTTATGAACCAAGTTCTTAGAGGCGTACATCAGTAAGTTTGTGGTAGTTTATTTTGATGACATACTTGTTTATAGTAAGTGCCTAGAACACCTCACACATCTTGAGATGGTCCTTAAAACCCTTGACAAGAAGAGCTTTATGCCAATCTCAAGAAGTGCACCTTTGTACTGATAAGCTTGTCTTTTTAGGTTTTGTTGTGAGTTCACAGGGCCTACAGGTTGATGAGGAGAAGATTCGAGCCATACAAGAATGGCCAACACCAGGAAACATCAGCCAAGTAAGGAGCTTCCACGGACTGGCCAGCTTCTATAGGAGATTCGTGCCCAACTTCAGCAGTATTGCCTCACCACTGACGGCAGTAGTGAAGAAGAACGTGGGATTCAGCTGGGGAGAAGCTCAGGAGAAGGCATTCAGGGCCTTGAAGGACAGCCTTACACACGCACCAGTGCTAGTCCTTCCCGACTTCAACAAGACGTTTGAAGTGGAGTGTGATGCCTCTGGAATAGGCATAGGAGCAGTGCTAACTCAAGGAGGGAGACCAGTGGCATACTTCAGTGAGAAGCTAGGTGGTGCCTCACTGAACTACCCCACTTATGACAAGGAGCTTTATGCCCTTGTCCGAGCATTGGAGACTTGGCAGCATTACTTGCTGTCCAAGGAGTTTGTGATCCACACTGATCACGAGACTCTCAAACACCTCAGAGGGCAAACCAATCTCAAGAGGAGACATGCCAGGTGGATGGAGTTCATAGAGACCTTCCGTACATCATCAAGTACAAGAAGGGCAAAGACAATGTGGTAGCCGATGCACTATCAAGGAGGTTTGCCTTGATATCAACCATGGAGGCAAAGGTCCTAGGATTCGAGCACATCAAGGATCTATACAAGGATGATCCTGACCTTGCTGAGAGCTACAAGGAGTGTAGCACAGGGAGTCATGGCAAATTCTACATCCATGAGGGATTCTTGTTCCGAGAAAGAAGGCTGTGCATACCACAAGGATCACTAAGGGAAGCTTATCATCCGAGAAGCTCATGGAGGAGGACTCATGGGCCACTTTGGTGTCGACAAGACTCTAGCAGTGGTCAAGGAGCACTTCTACTGGCCACACATCAAGAGGACAGTAGAAGCACATTGTGCAAGATGCATTACTTGCAAGAAGGCAAAGTCCGAGTGCAACCTCACGGGTTGTATCTCCCACTGCCCATACCAACACATCCATGGGTGGACATCTCGATGGATTTTGTTCTAGGTCTGCCCAAGATCAACCACAAAGATGCAATCTTTGTAGTGGTGGACAGATTCTCCAAGATGACACATTTCATCCCATGTGCCAATGTCAATGATGCCACGCAAACAGCTGAGCTGTTCTTCAGAGAGATAGTACGGCTTCATGGAGTGCCAAGGACCATCGTATCAGATAGGGACACCAAGTTCCTCAGCCATTTCTGGAGGACCCTTTGGAGAAAGCTAGGCACGAAGCTACTCTTCTCAACCACTTGCCATCCTCAAACCGATGGCCAAACTGAAGTTGTCAACAGGACCCTATCAACTCTTCTCAGAACAACACTAGGGAAGAACCTAAAGACTTGGGTGGAGTGCCTGCCATTCATTGAGTTCGCCTACAACCGAGCCGTGCACTCAGCAACTAAGAAGACCCCATTTGAAGTGGTATACGGTTTCAACCCTCTCACCCCATTGGAGCAAACACCACTGCCACCAGCTGAGATGGCCAACCTCAACGGAGCACGGAGCAAAGGCAGAGTTCATAAGGAGGTTACACCAGAAGGTAGCAGAAAACTTGGAGAAGAGGACCGGACAGTGCGTGACTCATGCCAACAAAGGAAGAAAGGAGGTGATCTTTCAACCAGGCGATTGGGTGTGGCTACACCTACGGCAGGAGAGGTTCCCAAACCTAAGGAGTTCCAAGCTAGCACCAAGAGGAGATGGACCATTCAGAGTGCTTGAGAGGATCAACAACAACGCCTACCGGATCGAGCTCCCAGGTGAGTTTAATGTGTCCAATACGTTCAATGTTAACTGACTTAGCCCCTTTCCATGCAGATGATCCAGTTTTGAGGACAAAACCTACTGAAGAGGGAGGGAATGATGAGGACATCAGGTCGTACATCCAGCCAGGAGACCAGACTGGCCGACCAGGAAGCTTGCCCGAGACAGCAGGACCATCTGGTGCGCCTGCCGGACCAGACAGTACCGCGGACCCTCGACTTATAGGACCAGACCGGTCAACATCGCCGGCGGAGAGGCCCAAGCTTCCGGCACACTTGGTGGGGACGTGAATGACACCGCCGGTCCCCCTGATGACACCGCCGACTCCGGGATCAACTTGGCCGGTCCTGAAGTCATTCCGGCCAGTACCGCGCACAATCCAGCCGGTACAGGCCATCCAGCCGAGTACACGCACACTTCCACTTCTACACAAGAGGACTCGGACCAAATGAGCTACCAGCTCCAGGACATGCACTTAGAGGAAGTATCTACACCAGTGGTACCTCCAGGAGCAATGACAAGAAGCAGATCAAGAGCACTCTTCCACAAATTCAGCTTATGGGTCGACAAGCTTCTAGAGGAAGAGCAGCTAAGGACAATGGGCCAGAAGAGCAAATTAGAGTCCAAAGGCTTCTCAACAACACAAGGAACATCAGAGACGTGGGCTTTAGTGGCAAGAGAGGTCAAGGCCCAAAGATATTTAACCCTACTCCAAGTCGAAGACTAGGAGCAAGGCGCGTGCATGCCACAAGGACGGCCACCTTCCATTTCTTGGCCGTGAGGTGAGTTAAGGTAAGTTTACATTCGAATATATGCCTCTTTCTGTTTTGCAGGGTAGGATCTAGTTGCTTTACATTTTTGAGTCAAGAACATTTTAGGAATAGGTCCTTTTTCGGTTATACACTTTTGTATTTTTCCTTTTGTGCACTTTTGTAAACTTTCCTTTTTCTTATTTGAGTCGACCCTAGAAGGTCAAGCTGTCGAGCATATTAATAAGGCTCCTTCCAGCATTGTAGTTCGACAACCTTTTTGCTAATTAATAAAGATCGAATTTTCTTTACAAGTTATTCTCTCAAAGAAGCTTGTGCGCTTAGAACCTAGTTGAGACCAGCCCTCCTAGCTCTAAGTTTGTGATTTATCACGAGGTTCATCACCCTCGTGTGGTTCACTTCACCCTTCCATCTTTTACCAACCAGAAAACCCCCATCCAGAAGCCTAAGGTTGAGTTTCTCACCTAATCTTCTACAAACAGCCCCACGCATACATCCTTGAATCAAGGCTTGTATCAGAGAAGCTCAGAGAAGGCATTCAAGGCCTTGAAGGACAGCCTTACACACGCACCAGTGTTAGTCCTTCCCGACTTCAACAAGACGTTTGAAGTGGAGTGTGATGCCTCTAGAATAGGCATAGGAGCAGTGCTAACCCAAGGAGGGAGGCCAGTGGCATACTTCAGTGAGAAACTAGGTGGTGCCTCACTGAACTACCCCACTTATGACAAGGAGCTCTATGCCCTTGTCCGAGCACTGGAAACTTGGCAGCATTACTTGCTGTCCAAGGAGTTTGTGATCCACACTGATCACGAGACTCTCAAACACCTCAGAGGGCAAACCAATCTCAAGAGGAGACATGCCAGGTGGATGGAGTTCATAGAAACCTTCCCGTACATCATCAAATACAAGAAGGGCAAAGACAATGTGGTAGCCGATGCACTATCAAGGAGGTTTGCCTTGATATCAACCATGGAGGCAAAGGTCCTAGGATTCGAGCACATCAAGGATCTATACAAGGATGATCCTGACCTTGCTGAGAGCTACAAGGAGTGTAGCACAGGGAGTCATGGCAAATTCTACATCCATGAGGGATTCTTGTTCCGAGAAAGGAGGCTGTGCATACCACAAGGATCACTAAGGGAGCTTATCATCCGAGAAGCTCATGGAGGAGGACTCATGGGCCACTTTGGTGTCGACAAGACTCTAGCAGTGGTCAAGGAGCACTTCTACTGGCCACACATCAAGAGGACAGTAGAAGCACATTGTGCAAGATGCACCACTTGCAAGAAGGCAAAGTCTCGAGTGCAACCTCACGGGTTGTATCTCCCACTGCCCATACCAACACATCCATGGGTGGACATCTCGATGGATTTTGTTCTAGGTCTGCCCAAGATCAACCACAAAGATGCAATCTTTGTAGTGGTGGACAGATTCTCCAAGATGGCACACTTTATCCCATGTGCCAATGTCAATGATGCCACGCAAACAGCTGAGCTGTTCTTCAGAGAGATAGTACGGCTTCATGGAGTGCCAAGGACCATCGTATCAGATAGGGACACCAAGTTCCTCAGCCATTTCTGGAGGACCCTTTGGAGAAAGCTAGGCACAAAGCTACTCTTCTCAACCACTTGCCATCCTCAAACCGATGGCCAAACTGAAGTTGTCAACAGGACCCTATCAACTCTTCTCAGAACAACACTAGGGAAGAACCTAAAGACTTGGGTGGAGTGCCTGCCATTCATTGAGTTCGCCTACAACCGAGCCGTGCACTCAGCAACTAAGAAGACCCCATTTGAAGTGGTATACGGTTTCAACCCTCTCACCCCATTGGAGCAAACACCACTGCCACCAGCTGAGATGACCAACCTCAACGGAGCATCCAAAGCAGAGTTCATATGGAGGTTACACCAGAAGGTAGCAGAAAACTTGGAGAAGAGGACCGGACAGTATGTGACTCATGCCAACAAAGGAAGAAAGGAGGTGATCTTTTAACCAGGCGATTGGGTGTGGCTACACCTACGGCAGGAGAGGTTCCCAAACCTAAGGAGTTCCAAGCTAGCACCAAGAGGAGATGGACCATTCAGGGTGCTCGAGAGGATCAACAACAACGCCTACCGGATCGAGCTACCAGGTGAGTTTAATGTGTCCAATACGTTTAATGTTACTGACTTGGCCCCTTTCCATGCAGATGAACCAGTTTTGAGGAAAAAATCTACTAAAGAGGGAGGGAATGATGAGGACATCAGGTCGTACATCCAGCCAGGAGACCAGACTGGCCGACCAGGAAGCTTGCCCGAGACAGCAGGACCATCTGGCGCGCCTGCCGGACCAGACAGTACCGCCGGACCCTCGACCTATAGGATCAGACCGGTCAACATCACCGGCGGAGAGGCCCAAGCTTCCGGCACACTTGGTGGGGACGTGAATGACACCGCCGGTCCCCCTGATGACACCGCCGACTCCGGGATCAACTTGGCCGGTCCTGAAGTCATTCCGGCCAGTACCGCGCACAATCCAGCCGGTACAGCCGATCCAGCCGAGTACACGCGCACTTCCATTTCTACACAAGAGGACTCGGACCAAATGAGCTACCAGCTTCAGGAAATGCACTTAGAGGAAGTCTCAACACCAGTGGTACCTCAAGGAGCAATGACAAGAAGCAGATCAAGGGCGCTCTTCCACAAATTCAGCCTATGGATCAACAAGCTACTAGAGGAAGATCGACTAAGGACAATGGGCCAAAAATACAAGGAAGAGTCCAATAGCTTCTCAACAACACAAGGGACATCAGAGACTTGGGCTTTAGTGGCAAGAGAGGTCAAGGCCCAGAGATTTGTAACCCTACTCCAAGTCGAAGACTAGGAGCAAGGCGCGTGCATGCCACAAGGACGGCCACCTTCCATTTCTTGGCTGTGAGGTGAGTTAAGGTAAGTTTACATTCGAATATATGCCTCTTTCTGTTTTGCAGGGTAGGATCTAGTTGCTTTACATTTTTGAGTCAAGAACATTTTAGGAATAGGTCCTTTTTCGGTTATACACTTTTGTATTTTTTCCTTTTGTGCACTTTTGTAAACTTTCCTTTTCTTTATTTGTGTCGACCCTAGAAGGTCAAGCTGTCGAGCATATTAATAAGGCTCCTTCCAGCATTGTAGTTAGACAACCTTTTTGATTATTAATAAAGTAGAACTTTTTCCCTACGAGCTTTCTCTCAAGAGAGACTTGTGCGCTTAGAACCTAGTTGAGACCAGCCCTCCTAGCTCTAAGTTTGTGATTTATCACGAGGTTCATCACCCCTCGTGTGGTTCACTTCACCCTTCCATCGTTTACCAACCAGAAAACCCCTATCCAGAAGCCTAAGGTTGAGATTCTCACCTAATCTTCTACAAACAGCCCACGTGCATACATCCTTGAATCAAGGCTTGTATCACCCCACCTCACATATTTTACATTCTATCCTTCTCTTAACACGTAGTCAACCATCGCTTGTTTGAAATCTTCTAAGCTATCAAACGCTTGTCTTATTTTTAACTCTCCACTTTTTTCTTGTATTTGAAATAACCTTCTCCAATATGCTCATTTTCTTCTTCACTATCTGATCCCGTATCTTGTTCATTACATTCCTCGTATACAAAATCAGCGACATTTCTTTCAACGCTTTCTTCTTCGTCGTATGGTTTAACCCTTTCCTCTTCATCACACCTTTCCTTTTCATCAATCCTTTCAACCCTTTCCTCTGAGTTTTCTTCATCCATATAACCATGAGGCCCTACGAAAATGTCAATAACATTAATCCACATTGCACTCGTGCACATTTTTCTAAAATTCTCATCACCATTGACGATTTGTTTACGCTCCTCTAATACTTCGTACGATATCTTATACCAAACCCTATGACCATATATGCTTATTGGCAATTGGTTCATAAGCTCCGTAAACAAATCATCCGGCTTCATTTCAATAGCCCTAACACAATCACCCACGTAGTGTGCTTGGCCATCTACGTTTTTTCAATCATGCCACCGTAATAGCGGTTGAATAGTATCGGATTCTCCACCTGGTTCGTTACTGTATACAATCGATTTCAAAAACTCATTCAGGCAGTTTGTCGAACATTTGGTAGACATGAATAGTAACTTTTTCCAATATTAAATAAATCATAACTTTTTCCAACAACTATCACCATTAACACTTTCCTATATGAAATCACACATCTAAAAAATATTAATTTCATCCTAAATCTACAAATTCCAGAACGAAGATGGACTTACTTCATCGGATGCTATTGAGATGCTCCCACACCAATTGTTGATGCTCTTTCGTTTTGATTCTCTCGCATAACACTCTCGTAATTGTCGATTTCACGGGAGCACACAATTCCCTCTTCTTCTTCGCGATTTCACTTACCACCCTAATTTGCGATTTCCCTCACCACCGTAAACCCTAGCTGATTTCTACTTCAAAAAAGTTTTCCCCAATCTATGAAACAACACCATTTTCTATTTCCATAATTTTCCCCAATTTAACTAAATGTCGGAATAAGCATAATCGACGCTGTTTCCCCAATTTCACTATGCTTCCTTTTTAATGTAAAACGGTGTCATTTTAACATGGAGTCCTAGTCAACATAGTTAGACGGCAAACAATTGGTTTCTGTTAATTTGTTGGCTTTAACTACGAAACAATAGTTCGAGTATTGAATTCAAATTAATAGTTTTTGTAGATATTAGCATTGCTTACTAATTCGTGTATATATAATCTAATCGAAGAGAGTTCGTGTGGGAATCGACTGTTTTTTTTTTTACTAAAGGAGAAGAGGTCGCTACCTTGATAGAGAGAAATAGAGAAGAGAAGTAACAGTTTTAAGTTTTTACGATTTTAATTGATTTGGTTTAATTTATTGATTTGGTTGAGTTAGTTGGTTTTGTTTGAGTTTTAATTGGTTTGGTTTAAATTTAATTGATTTAGATTAGTAAATTATATAAAAATTTATAGGTAATTTGGTCAAAAGATAAATTATTATTTAAAAAATTAAATTTTATAACAAAATTATTTCAGAATTTTTGATAACTTTCAAGGTCACTTTAGCATTCGATCCCTTTTAATTTCCAAGATAAAGATAAACTTTTTGTTTAACACAGTCGACGCTGATCGTTATTTAGGAGAATTCGATTATCCCTGAAATATCCGAAAGTCGGCGAATTGGAATGTATTTATCTAATGTACCAATTTGAATTGGGTGGATCTGGCTTTAGAGGCAACTCCCACCTGCACCAATTAATCATAAAAAATGTCATTACCAAAACAATTTAAATATGTGTCTTCATACAACAACAAAAAATTGTAACCCATCGCTGAAATCAGCGACAACGAAATCAATACAGCCAATATAATTCAAAATGATTGAATCAATCGCAGAGATATGAACGTGACATTTAAACTCCTGACCGTGAGAACTAGGTCTGAGATTAAAACCAAACTGATTTTCCCCAATCGAAATTTTCTGTTTTCGGTTTTCATTTGGCTTAGATGAATAAATCATCGGCAACTTTCAAAACTGGGATCGGTTATGAATTTGATTTCCGCCTATTGGTTATTTTCTTTATTCTGTTTTTTTAATAAAAAACATCTAGTCAAATTTTACACGAAATAAACCATATAATACCAAAACCCAAAAATATTTAAAATGCCGAAATGAATCAACTGTTTTGGCATTTATAAGCTTACATTATAACTCGTAACTGTGTGCTTAGGGTCAATTATGTTCCTTTATAATAATTTTTTTTTAAGTTTAATGCAATAATTTTTTTTAAAACAATCACCCGATAAACAAACCAAAATTGAAAATAAAATAATTACAAACTAAAGTAACCAAAATAACTCAACCAAATGTTCCATATAAACCAAAACCGAATACCAGAGTGTAAAAAAGGATTACCGAGATATAAAAGTAAAGGAGGGAGAACGGTCAATTCTCGGAAAATCGGCCATTCATCTCCAAAGTATACTCAGATTGTTCGATTTAAACTTAAATTTGGGCTTTGCAAAAATGTACATGAATTATAGTTAAATTCCAATTTCATATACGAAGTTCATAGAGTGTGTCAATTTATACACTCGTCGTAACAAGGTTAGAATTCTGTTAACGGATGCTAATGTGGAACCTATGTGGCGATGATGTGGTAGAAGCTTAACTCGGTTTTTAACATTAGTTCGTAAACGACGTCGTAAATATGACCTAACAAAACGACATCGTTTAATATGGAACTAAGTTAATGATGATAGTGTGAAAACAACGTCGTTTTTGATTTTATCCAAAACGACATTGTTTTCTTCTTCAATCACGCACTTCCACCATTTAACTCTTCCTTCCATCTACAACCGATGATTTCGAATAGTGAGGAAGACGCAAGTGAGGAAAAGGCACTCACAATAGCTTTGAGTCTGCGAATATTGAGGAAGGCTTTGAGTCTGCCAACAATGAGGAAGGCTTTCAGTCTGCGAATAATGAGGAAAAGACAATCCATGTAGCTTCGATCGAACACCTTCAACAAAAGGGTACCTGTACCCGAGTGAAGATATTGCAAAGATGAGGTAATTTTGGTTTGAGTCAGCGAATAATTAGGGTTAATTAGACCTTGTTTGCAGTTAATTAGGTTTGATTTAAGGAAAATCGGCCATTTTGTTTGAGTTTTCGATTATTTAGGGTTATTTATAACTTGTTTCACACCAAGTGTTCGACAAAATGACTAAGAGAAAAAATTGCACTAGTTTTAATTGTTTGTGCAGTGAGGATAGAATGTTTCAAATCTATTATAATGGGAAGTTTGTAATTTCAGAGGGAAATAAACTTAGCTATGTTGGAGGAGAGGTGCACACACTTACTTGCAAATCCAGGGTGGAACACCATATGTGTGTAGAGAATGTGTGAAGCAATGTTGTAGACAAGAGCAGTTGATGCGTTTATGAAAAAAGAAGATAATGACGATGTCTCTTTTGAAGATGGCAATGTCCCTATTGAAGATGGTGAAGGCGTGAGGAATGTGAAAGATATGATGAAGATGATGAAAGACTTGAAGAAGAAGCTCGAGTTGAGAAAAATGTAGATGGATTTGTGGATGAAGAAGAGCATGATAACGCTGAGGATACGTCTTTGAATTCAGATTGTGAGGATAATGAAAGACGACATGTTATTGAGTGCAAACAACGTCCAAAAGAGTTCCGGTTGGGTCAAGAATTTGATAACATACCTCAATTCAAGGCAGTTGTGGTGGACTATTCTCTTAAGAAAGGTTATAACGTCAAGTTCACTAGATGGAGATATGAGAAATCAGAAGTGAGATGTTCAATTGGAGGTAGATGTGAGTTTAGGATATATTGCTCCTATGAAAAACCAATCGTAATGTTTAAAGTGAAAACATTAAATGACAAGCATCGATGCATCAATGATGGATATAGCAAGGTGTTGAAAGGTAGAGTGATCGCAAAGTTGCTATTCAATGACATCCAAAAAGACCCTAAGATAAAGCTGAACGCAATGCAAGAAACATTTGAGGAGAAATATAATTTGGTAGCCTCCAATGACCAATGTAGGAAAGCTAAGAGACATGCACTTCTAATGATTTAAGATGAACATGATGAGCAATTTGCTAGGATGAAGGACTACGCACAAGAGTTATTAGAGTAAGAACATGATGAGAAGCCTTTTTACTCATTGGTTCAAGGGGTATTACGAAGTAAGAGTAAAATTGTGGTGCCTAATGACCCCAACATACGCCAATTTATACTAGAGTGCATGCACAACTCCACCCATGGAGGTCATTCAGGGCGAGAAGCAACAAGACAGTGTATAACAGGGTTGTTTTACTAGAAGGGTATGAGTAAAGATATACAACACTTCATCCGAAGTTGTGATATTTTTCAGCAATGTAAATATGATACCGCAGCTTCCCCGGGTTGGCTACAACCACTTCCAATTCCAGGTAACATTTGGTCTGATATTTCCATGGACTTCATCGATGGACTTCCACCATCGTTTGGGAAAACAGTCATATTTGTTGAGGTGGATAGATTGACAAAGGCAGCACATTTTATGGCTCTTTCCCATCCATATTCAGCAGCTACGGTGGCTCAAACATTCCTTGAAAATGTGTTTAAGTTGCACGGATTGGCATCTTAAATTGTTAGCGACCGAGATACGGTGTTCTTAAGCAATTTTTGGCGTGAGCTGTTCGCATTACATGGAGTGGCATTACACCATTCAACAGCTTATCACCCTCAAAGTGATGGATAAACCGAAGTTGTCAATAGATGCCTGGAAACGTATCTCCAATGTATGTGCAGTGACAGACCGAGTCTATGGAGTAAGTGGTTATCACTAGCCGAGTACTGGTATAATACAAGTTACCATTCTTCCATTCAGACAACACCCTTTGAAGCTATTTATGGCCAGCCTCCTCCAATTCATCTTCCTTATTTACCAGGAGAGACTAAGGTAGCTATGGTGGCGAAGACTCTGCAGGAATGCGAGAACATGCTGCTTTTACTCAAATTTCATTTGTCCCGAGCTCAGCATCGCATGTCTTAGGTTGCCAACAGAAGGAGATCAGAAAGGAATTTTTCCATTGGTGATTTGGTATATGTTAAACTTCATCTTTATCGGCAGAATTCTGCTGTTTTTCACAACAATCAGAAGCTAGCACCTCGTTATTTCGGCCCCTTTCGAATGTTAGATAAGTTTGGACAAGTCGCTTATAAGCTTGATCTTCCATCATCTTCCCAAATTCATCCGGTTTTTCATGTGAGTCAACTTAAACTTCGGGTGGGTGACAAATTGACTTCAGCTTCTCTTTCTGCTACAATTTCAGATGTTTTGACTAAGGCTCCAGAAAATTTTTTGGAGAGACAAATGGTAAACAGACAAGGCACTACAGTAGCAAGAGTTTTAGTTAAGTGGATGCATCAACCAGTGGAAGAGGCTACGTGGGAATTCTACACCGAGCTTCTTCAAAAATACCCTGATTTTGAACCTTGAGGACAAGGTTGCTGTAGGGGGGAAGATTTGATACATGAATTTTAAGGTTAATCGCCTTCTTCAGGATCATGACACGTGTATGGACTGGATCAGAGGAGAATCTAGCTCCTACCAGCTGCAACAATAAAAGGCGACAACATCACCTTCTTCATTCACGTTTTTTCTGCTAAGAAACTTCTTCCCTTTTCTGTTATTTTCACATTTCAATCATCTCACACTTTGGGATCAGAAATTATTCTTCTATATTATTTCTAGATCAGGTGTGGGGAGGAACTTTGTTTTATGAATATTGCTCTTCTTGAATCATATTTTATTGAACCGATCATTTCACGATTTTCAATCCATCATTTTTGTTCTTATCGAAAAAGAATCACCACTATTAAGAGTAAGTGGAATGGATGAACAAAGAGGAGTTGCCACTGGTTTTAAATTATCCATCTTCACTTATCGAAAAATTTCAATTTTGTATTTTCTCTATGTAAGTAGTAAACCACTAGAGGAGCGTATTGCTTTCACACCAAGAAAATAAAAGCGTTCGACATGATCATTGAGAGGAATGATCTCGGACAAGACACTGAGGAATGTCATGACAGGAGAACTGCTTAATCCTGTGATGGTTATATCATCAACATAAACAAAATGGTCAGTTATGGCAATTTTCTTATGAAAAATGAAGAGAGACTCATCGACAAGTGAGTTGGTGAACCCATCTTAAAGAAGAAATGGTCAAAGCTCATCGTACCATGTACTTGGAGCTTGCTCTAAATTGTATACCACCTTTTAGAGTTAAAAACATGCTTCAGTTTATCCAGGTAATGAATTTTGCATTTTTGCATGTTTTCTCGAATGATTTCATATACTAGTGTGACAAAGAAGTGGTTCGATCTTGGCAAAAGAAGAATTATTGATTGAAGACAGAAGAAGTGCATCAGAAATATTGATAGAACTTAGCCGATCCAGAGAAAGATTCTTACCTATATAAGATTCTTAGCTATAGAAAACCTAAATCTTCTTCTACTTTTGCGTTTTTTTATAAAAACAAAGTTCACGTTTATTCTTGAGATTCTCGATACATTTCTATAATTTTAGTCAAAAATTCTTTTTTCTTTTCTCTTTAGTTATATTTTGCTTTTTCGTATTTATCTATATTTTTTTGCTATGATCATATCTAAGTAGTTTTTTATATAGATTGTGGATAAGGTACATTCAAGCATTTGATGTTAAATAATGATCTTAAGGCCAATAGTTTATAACTCTTCATAATTAAGATGTGCTTAATCTTAACATAGCTAATCAATTGTTAGATTTATGATATTTGCACCATATAGATTTTCGACAAAATGGATAGTTGAAATCTAATCATGCTTTTCATATCTTAACCAATGATAATTAATTAGTATACTAAAATAAATTTGAAATCAATGATTATTAGTTAACTGATTATAGTTCAAAAGATTTGATTAATCAAGCGGTTAGTAAATGGACTATTGTCACGATAATTGTTTAGTTTATTAAGAAATGTTCTATTTCTTGTGAATGCATTTGATTGATCATGTGAGCATTGTTTGTATAGTGGATAATCACCCCAAGTCCGTTGTATTACCAATGTCCATATGTTTTAATTTTTGAATTAGTCTTATCATCTTGTTTGTTGCTTATTTCACATTTCATTAATTAGAAAACAAAACAAAAATTCTAACTCGAATTTTCTTACCTTTTAGTGTTTCTTGTATTCTTAGTATGTTGTTATTTCTTCTATGTAGATTGGATACCTTGAATTACCTTTTAGTGTTTCTTGTATTCTTAGTATGTTGTTATTTCTTCTATGTAGATTGGATACCCTGAATTACTAAGTCAATTGCTCAGCACTTGAAGCTGTATTTGGGATAATACTTATCTTCCATTAAGTTTTTGGTGCTGTTGTCAGGGAAGAAAACAATAATCATTAGGATTTTGAGTCACTTTAATACAAAATGTTTATTTCCTTCTTTTGATTTCTAACTATGTTTTGAAGGTGCATGAACATGAGAAGCCACCCAAAAGCAAAACTGCAACTAAGTGAAATTGACATTGTATAATTAGATAGAAAAGCAGCAAGAGCAAAATAAGAACGTTTGAATCATATAATATGGTGTTTAGAAATGGAACACCATGGAAAACTAAAATGCATGGGGAGGAAGAGGACCAAGACACCTCATAGGGATCCCTAGGGTCATTAGGACTTTTGATGAGCCAAACATATATGGGAATCAAACCGAAGTCTCCCACCATGTGTAAAAAAGCAAAAATTTTGAGATCAAAGCCAAGTTGATAAACATTGTTCAAGGATGCAAATTTCACAGTTTGCCTATAGAGGACGCCGTTGACTATTTGGATGAGTTTGATAGATTTTTTATGACTGTTGAGAGCAATGAGATCCTAGAAGATGCTTTCAAGCTGCATTTGCTCGCATTCTCTCTCGGTGACAAAGCTCACAAATGGAAAAAGAAATGCCACAAGATGCCATCATCTCATGGGATTAACTCAAGTTTTTCTCAATTTCAAGGACTGCGAGGTTGGGAAATGAAAGGTCAAGCTTTGTGCAACATGGTAATGAAAGCTTTTGTGAGGCATGGGAACGATTTAAAGGTTACACAACATGATGACTCGCAAGGCCGAGAATCTCTCTTGGATTAAGCGGGCAAGGAAACTAAAACGAGAGGGTTTTATCGAATCACATGATCAAAAGTGAACACAGGGAGTTTGAATCTCTCAAACTAACCTGGCCGTGAATTTAATAGAAAGAAAATGAATCGCACACTTAATTTCTAACGAACAAAAACATGATTCAAAGACAAGGCTTTGAAGAAAATACTTTGTATTCAATTTCTTATTTCAATGGTGGTATATCTTTACAATGAGGTCGTTCTGAGCTTATATAGTGCTCGTAGCAACGGTTCTAAAACCAAAATAAGAGAAAGAAAATCGTACATTTAAATTATATGACTGTTGGCCATTAATGTAAAGTTTGGCCAATAAGGAAAGTATAGATGCTTGTATCTTGAAAGCTTAGGGACGAATTTAAAGTATCTAGGTACATTATGTATGCTTTGGAAAGTCTTCAATACGTGCCCAAGTTGCAAGGAATAGAGATGTTGCAATCTGAACACATTAAGTGCACTTCGGTCCACATATGGCAAGTATTAGAGAAGAGGGATCTGCTTGATCCTATGGTAGCTGGTGCATGGTAGGTTGATTTTGGGCTTCCTTGGACCTAAATAATCTCTACTGGATGTCATGTTTGGGTTTGCAAGTAATTAAACAAGTTGGTCATCTCACATGCCATAAATGGGTCCAATTGGTTAATTTGAACCCAAGGATGGACCCACCATGTCCAAGGCGTGTTTGAGCTTATAGAAGTTCTTTAGTGAGCTCCTAGAAGTACCAGAAAGTCTCTTGGTTGTCAAATAAATGTTTGGAGACTTTCATATAAGGAAAGTTCAAAATATAGTATGTTTTGGCAATTCCAACTTGATGAATGGTGCATTACTTGATCTGGCATGTTTTAGGGTGAGATCCATGTCACCACGTGTCCTATGTGAATTAGGATTATAGGCCAGGTTTGGTTTTGTCTGGCCGCTTTTTGGTTTAGGCTTGAATTCATGAAAATACACCCATATATCTTTTTGCGCGTGTTTGGCCGTTTTGGTGTTCCTCGGGTCGGCCAGTTGGCCGGGAGGTTGGGCAGATGACCACATCATACCTTCCCACTTCAAAATGTTTTACCCTCAAAACATTTTGTACTCGGTTTATGGCCCTTATATGGTTCAGGTGTGGCCATGGTGCATATAGCGGTTGCTCCTTGATCAGAAAGGAAGCCATTACTCTTTTCCATAGGAGATGGTAGCTTTGCTTAGCCTCCAAGGTGTTAGATTCTCCATCTTCTCCTCTTGGTTCTGAACATTGGTTTAGTGTAGGAGGTGCCTCTTCTTGATATTTGTTGAATCTTTGTGTACCTAGACTTGTTTCAACAAGATTTGACAAAGAAAAGTGCATTATGCTAGTATTGGAATTTTTAAATTCAGGCTCTTTTATTGCCTTCCACTATTAGGCTTAACATTTTTGGCTTCAATTAGCAAAGTTGTTATTTATTTCTTATTCGGGCATGTGTTAGCAAAGTTTCCTATTTCTTGACATATATATCATATAATTTCATCTAGTTTTAAATGGTCAAAGAACTTACTTGGTTTTTCTTTGTCGTGTAGTTCAGGAAATGATTTTGATGGTTTCTCGTGTGGTACGGCTTGAGGCTTTGGAATTTTCTGGTAATCTTTGGGTTGAACCATTGGTCTAGCTACTTTGTTTGCTCCTAAAATGTTTGAAAATACTTTATTTTCTTCTGGATAGTAGACCCTTGTTTGCCTAACTTTTGTGTTTGACAATGATGCTAAAAGCCATTTTCTTGTTTCAGGGTTTGCTTGGATATTCACATAGTATTGTCGGCGAGATGCTATGTCCCTCACAAACTCATCATACATCAGGTGCTTCATTTTTATCTCATGTTGTGTCTGGTTCATCATATTCTAATCGTATATATGTGTCTTGCTCCCAAATCCTAAAGGCATCTTCGGTTAGGGTGTCATCGGCATAGACTGTCTTTTCTTCCTCTTAAATTTGGTTATTTTTGGAACCAATCTTCCATATCTTTTTTTCCAATTTAGATAGGCGCCTGGTCCTTGTTCATGGCCTGAAAATGAGATGTATTCTGGTTTATGATTTTCTTCACCATCCGATTGTTGCTCCCATGGTTTGGCCGGGTGGTGCTCGCGCCATTCTTCTTCATACTCCGTCACAATAGATTACTTGTTCCTCGTGTTCTACTTTTTCTATACTACTTTGGGAGTTAGTCTCTTCATACCATGATTCTTCTTCATGGTTTTCTTTTTCATCACCTCCTTGGTAACTTTCTTCTTCTTCCGACCAACTTTCGTGGCTCATGTTGCCTTGCTCTACAACAAAACACAAGTTTTGCGACCACGCATGTGGTTGCAAATCGAAAATTTGGGACTACTTTGCAACCACAGCCCGTTGTCGCAAATCCTTCGTCGCAAATTTTAGTGCTCGAAAATCAGTTGCAAATTGATGACTAATTTGCGACCACGGTAATAGTTATACATTTTGCGACCAATAGGCTACCAAATATTGCTTGTGGATTTTGTGACTACTTTGTAACTGCAATGTAGTAACAAAGTTTGCGACCACTTTGCCACTACATCCGTGGTTGCAAAAACTATGGTCGCAAAATTGTCACAAAATTTTGTAACTAATTTGCGACCACTGTTGAAAACGTGGTCGCAAATCGGTCACAAATTTTTGTGACCAATTTGCGACTACGAGTACGCCGTAATCGCAAATCAGTCAAATTTTTTTTGACTATTTGCGACTGTGTACCAAGTGTGGTTGCAAATAAGTCACAAAACCTTGTGACCGATTTGCGACTACAACAAACAGTGGTCGCAATTTGTTGCGACCAATTTGCGACCACAATTCTATTTTAGTAAAAAAATACAAGTGGTGGCAAATTGGTCAAAAATATTTGTTACCAATTTACGACCAATTTGCGACCACAAACAAATTATTTTATAAAAGTGTGGTAGCAAATCAGTGACAAAATCTTGTGACTGATTTGCGACTACAAGAAACAGTGGTCGCAATTTGTTACAACCAATTTGGGACCAACTTCAGTCCACCATACCTACACAATTTGCTAAATCTACCGCATAGCCGTCCGGAATTTTGACATCATTTTCATACATTCCAATGAGCTTTCTCTGGCTTTTTGTGTCAATCTAAATATAGGGAATGGAGCATTACCCCGATCATCCACGTGCAACTCTTTTCGAGAGCAAAACTTTGCAATATCCAACCTTGACTTAACTCTATATTTGATTTATCCTTGACATTCATAACAATATTAATGATGTTATCGAAGAAATTATTCTCTAGATGCATCACATCAAAATTATGTCGTAGGTTAAGATCCGACGAGTACGTCAACTCCCAAAATATGCTTTGTTTTTGCCAATTATGCCAGCTTCCATAACCTTCTTCTTTAGTTTCATGACCATTTTCACCGCAGTCAGATGTTCTTAGACGATTGACTGTTTTTATTCGCTCGTATAAAATTTGTTCGTCTGTCAATGATTGTGCAGGATAGTCATTCAAAGCGTGCTTGTCCTTTAAAAAATTTGTTTTATTTTTCCAAATCGGATAACCCTTAGGAATAAACCTTCTATGACAATCAAATCAACACGTCTTTTGTAATTGAAATACCTTCGTATCATCCATACAAATTGGACAAGACAGTCTACCATGCATTGTCCATCTTGACAACATTCCACACACTAGAAAATCGCTTATCGTCTACAGTAATATGGCATTTATATTGAAATTTTGATTCAATGACACATCGTATGTCTCAACTCCCGTAGACCACAATTCTTTCAACTCATCAATCAAATGTCAGAGGAATATATCCAGAGTAGCACGTGGAAGATTTGGCCATGAATTCAGAATTGTTAGAAACGAGTACTCTTTTTTCATACAGATATGAGGTGGCAAATTATATGGAGTGATAATCACCATCCATAATGAATGATTACGAGAAATACCAAATGGATTGAACCCATCAGTATATAAGCCAAGATAAATATTTCGAGATTCAGTAGCAAATCTTGGATGTAGATATTGAAAATTTTTCCACTCTACAGCATCAGATGGTTAACTCATTTCTCCGTCTTCTGCTTCATGCTATGTGTGCCACCTTATTGCCTCTACAGTTTTTTTGCTTTGATACATTCTCTTAAGTTGGTCGTCCATAGCTAAATACCACATACGATTGAAAGGTATTCTCGTCCATCACTCGCTTGGCTTATATCGGAGAAAATCGTAAAGTTTACATTTTTCCCATTCATCTTTTTTTCTAAAAGATCATATAATTATGAATACACACATCAATCAGTTTTTTGGTTTCATATTATGAACCCGTTGCGTGATTCTCCTTGGGCAAATATTCAGTAAACAGCTCCGACCAAAACTCCATGCATTTTTCAGGTAGATTAAAATCAGATTTTTGTTCATGAACCGAGCAGCTAAAGATAATTGTGAGTGCCATTCATGACAACCATCATATATTGGATTTTTTGCAGCTCATAAACATGTTGTAAATTTTTTGGGCTTTTGAATTTGGTTCTTCTACATTATTAAATTCTTCCTCGTGCTGATTATAGTACTCAATAGTCATGTCTCACGAAATGTATCTGTCACTATTTCAACATATCTATACCGGATGTACCTACAGATTCTTCACTAGTACCACATGAACCTCTCTGATTTCTTTGTACATCATCACCCCGGCTACTTGTGCCTAACTAAACATTCAGTTATTCTCCATGTTTATACCAAATATAATAATTTGGCATAAATCCTTGACTATATAAATGATTCCAAATTTTGCGTCCCGGAAGAAATTTATCATTTTTGCAATTAATATAAGTACAGATATATATATATATATATATATATATATATATATATATGAGATTTTGGCACTATTTTTTTACCACAATAGTGTGGTCACTTATATGTTGGTATACCTACCACGCACATGATTTTAATGTTGTGGCTTTGCCACCACTTTGTGATTGAAGAGCAACTCCCACCGTGGTCGTAAATTGGTCGCATATTTTGCGACCAATATGCGACCAACAAGTGGTTCTACCACATGTAGTCGCTAATCAGTCATAAATTATAGACTGATTAGTGACTGCATACTCTGGTCGCACATTAGTCGCAAAATAGTTGCGTATTGCGACTGATTTGCAACTAGTGTTTTTAGTCCCAAAATTGCAACCAATATGCGACTACTACTCCGTAGTCGCAAATTGGTCGCAAAACTGTGGCAAATTTAGCCTCAAAATTTGCAACCACGTACGTGGTCATAAAATACAGTGGCATTTTGATAGTTTTCTTGTAGTGTTGGTCATAATATGATGGTTTTGGTTCAAGGTTTTTTTTTCTTCTGATTCTTCTTCAAAATCAATCTCCAAATAGTTTCATACCATGACTCTTCTCCATAGTCACACTCATTGGTTCTTAGACATTGATCATAGTCATTACCTTGACTATAATCGGTTTATAATATGATGGTGTCTTCTTCTTCATCATAGTGCTCCATCACTAAATTTTGTACCTTGCACAACAAAAACAGCATTTATCTAGTGCAAATGATCAAATAAGTAAACTACACTCTAGTGAATATATGATATTAACACATAAGTATTAGCAAAAGGGAAATCGATACAATGAAATATTTTGAGGTTTTTGTTTTTGTTTTTTGGCAACTAACTTTAAAACAAACTAAAAATAATTTTTTTTATTTTTTTCTGTTTGAATTATAATTAGGACGAAATAATAAGAATATTATATAAATATATGTTTCTGTTTTTTTAACTTAGCTCGCAAATAAATTCGGAAATGATGTTTATCTTTTTGGTTTTTTCTCTTAATTGAACAAAATTTATAGAATATGAAATGCAATAATTTCTTTAGGTTTTAGATATATATGGGAAGAAAAAAAAAGAAACAACAACAATCAACAAGAAACAATGCAAATAAAAAATAAGAACAAATATTTTTATTGGGTTTTCGAAAGATGTAAATAACAAAATGTAAAACAAAAGCATAAAAATAAAGGATAAAGGTTGGATTAATACAACGTGAGATATGAGCTTTTAGCTATTATACCAAATGATTTAAGATTGAATATCAGTCTCACAAGCGGTATGGCTGTGACTCGCAAGGCCGAGAATATATGTTGGCTTAAGCGGGCAAGAGAAGTAAAAGAGGAGGAGGTTTTAATCGAATCAGACGATCAAAGGTGAACACATGGAGTTTTAATCTCTCAAACTAACCTGGATGTGGCTTCAATAGAATGGAAGTGAATCACACACTTAGTTTCTAAAGAACAATAACACGATTCAAATAGAAGGCTTTGAAGAAATTTTTTTATATTAAAATTCTATTTCAATGGTGGTCTATCTTTACAATGAAGACATGTTGAGCTTACATTGTTCTCATAGCAACTGTCCTAAAACCTAAAAAGGAGAAAAGGAAATCATACATTTAAAATATATGGCCGTTGGCCACTAATGTGTAGTTTTGCCAATAAAGAAAGTGTAGTTGCTTGTATCTTGAAAGCTTAGAGGCGAATGTAAGGTGTCTAGATACATTCTGGATGCTTTGGAAAGTTTTCAATACATGCCCAAGTTGCAAGGAATAGAGATGTTGCAATATGAACACATTAAGTGCACTTTGATCCATATATGGCAAGTCTTGCAGAAGAGAGATCCGCCTGATCCTATGGTGGCTGTTGCATAGTAGGTTGATTTTTGGCTTTTCTAGGACCTTAATAATCTCTACTGGATGCCATATTTTGGTTTGCAAGGGATTAAACCAGTTGGTCATCTCACTTGCCACAAATGGCTCTAATCCGTTTATTTGAAGGCAAGGATGGACCCGCCACATCCAAGGCGTGTTTGAGCTTCTAGAAGTTGTTAAGTGAGCTTCTAGAAGTACCACAAACTCTCCTGGTTGCCAAAAAAATGTTTGGAGAATTTCATATAAAACAATTCCAAATATGGTAAGTTTTGACAACTTCAACTTGATGAATGGTGTATTACTTTATCAGACCTGGTTTGGGATGAGCTCCATGTCATCTCGTGTCCTATATGAGTCAATTTTATAGGACAGGCTTGGTCTTAGCAGACCGCTTCTTGGTTAGGCTTGAATTCATGAAAATACACCCATGTATCTTTTTGCGTGTGTTTGGCCGTCTTGGTGTTCCTCGGGTCGGCCGGGCCGGCCAGTTGGCAGGGAGTTGGGCCGGGGGTTGAGCTGATGACCACATGACAACAAAACATCCAAACAATGGGTTCTCTATAGAGTCAGTCCTAAGCACTCTATACAAAGGAGTACCCCCAAAGATTCAAATGTTATTGGATACCGCTAGCAATGAGAATTTTTTGGGCAAGAAGCTAAAAATGGAATGATTTTAGTTGAGAATTTACAGAAAGTGATGTGAACTATGGAGAGGATTATGATCAATTTTCGAGGGGAAGCAAAAATTATGAAGATGAGAGTACGAGGTAAATGAAAGCGCTCAAAGAGAAACTAGATAGGGTACTACAAATTTTCCAACAAGCCAAAATGGGTACAACCCAAAATTCCCCTAGTCATCCCAACTTCTCCTAACGAAACACTAATGTGGAGAACCCACAAGAAAAAGCTTACCCTCTTTACAAGCCTCAAGATTAGGGCTACCTCCTTAAAAGCCTCAAGATCAAGCCTACCGTCCTTACAAGCCTCAAGGTCAAGGCTTTCAGCAATGGTATGTGGGGAGGTCAAAATTTCAACTTCCGAGTCTTGAACCAAAAATGCAATACAACTAACATAAACAAGCCCTACAGCCTCATGCCCCTCCTACACCTCAATCAACTCAAGATGATGAGATGAAAGTCCTTTTGTAGAAAATGTTGGAAGGACAAGCAAAAGACGCCATTCAATTAAACCAGAAAATGAATATGATTAACACCAAGGTTGATGTACCTTTTTTGGAACTCAGTGCCAAGTATCAAGATCTTTCATCCCACTTGGTGGCATTCGATAACCAAGTACCACAAATAGCTTCCAATTCGTCGGTCCCTAAGAGAATACTACCGGGAAAGCATGAACCTGAACCGTGGGAGTACGGAGTGAAAAAGAACTCCCATATAGGGAGCAAGTAGAGGAAAACGAACCAAAGAAGCACAAATAGGATTTCAAAAGAAACAAATGGCAAGAAGGCTGACCCTATTGTTGTGGAAGATGAAAAGATTTCTCCTAAGATTCAAGAAGCGATTGTGGAGGAGAGAGAACCCTTTGATCCACCACCACATGAACCAAAACTTTTATTTTTTGGGAGATTCAAGAAGAAAATCTCCGAGAACCAATTCAAAAAGTACAAGATCGTAATAAGCTCAATCCTAGTGACACTCCCATATTGGATGAATGATCTTACAATTCTAAAAAATGTCATTAAGGATGTGATAGCAAAGAAGAGGCTTCTTGAGGAACTCATAATGGTGATCAAGCACGAGTGTAATGTCATACTCCAAAAAATCTCCATCAAAAAAGCTTCAAGATCCAGGCAGTTTCATTCTTCCTTGTACCTTGAGACCTTTTTTCTTTGATAAATGTTCGGTTGATCTTGGAGCTAGTGTAAGTTTAATGCTTTTGACTGTCTCCAAAAGATTGGGTTTAACAAATTTCAAGAAGGCTCCCATCTCTTTGAGTTTGGCGAATAGGTTTAAAGGATTTCTAATGAGGGCACCACATCAAATGGCCGGCCAGAAGGACCTGACCAAAAAGATGACCGACCAAAAGATATGGCCGACACGGCCGGCTCAATTGGCAACATGGCCGGCCCGAGTAATAACATGGCCGACATGGCCAGACCAAGCGGCGACAGGGCCAGCACGAGCAACACCATGGAAGACTCAGAACAACTGACCAGTCAGCTACAGGGCATGGATCTATAAGAGAATTCAGCCCCAATTATGCCACAAGTAGCAATGACCAAAAGCAGAACTTGAGCACTCTACCACAAATTCAGCCTGTTCGTGGAAGAGTTTCAGAAGACCAAGACAATTTGACCACAGGCCAAGAATGCAGCAAGCAAACCAAAGGCCTACCACTTCACCAAGTTACTTTAGAAGCATGGGCTCTCATGGCAAAGGAGGTCAAGGTCTAAAGTATGTAAACCTACTTCAAGTGCACGATTGAGAGCTAGGCGTGTGTCTACCATAAAGTCGGCCAATTTCTATTTCTTGGCCAAAAGATAAGAAGGTAAGTTTTATATTTCTATATTGTCTTTTCTGTTTTGAAGGGTAGGACTTAGTATTTTTCTTTTAATTGAGTCATGAACATTAAGTAGTTTTACTTTTCGATTGTTTCCATTTGTTGTATTTTTATTTTTGCATTTTTGTATCTTTTTTTTTCTTTTGTGTGTTGACTCTAGAAGGTCAAGACTGTCGAACATATTAATAAGACTTTTTCAGCATTGTAGTTCCATAAAGTTTTCCCTCATATCAATAAAAAAAAATCAAATTTTCTTTCAAAAAGTCTTTGCGCACAATGTTCTCATCATTTCTCTAAACCTAATTAAGACCCGAACTCCTAGAGTTAGAGATGTGGTTTATCACGAGGCCTCCACACTTCGTGTGATTCACTTCACCCCACCACCCCAAACACTCACAAAAACTATTTTAAGAAGCTTCACCCTGAGTTTCTCACCCAAGCTCCTTGCACCCGGTCTGAGAACATCACAGCCACGATCCCAAACTTGTATCATTTTGGTATCAGAGTTTAAACTCCTAAAAACCAGTTTGTCTCTATCCTTTCTAATGCTTTTGTTTGATTTTGTGCATTAGTGTAGATAGTCTTATTCATAAAAATAATTAAAAACCAACGTGGCACCTAACCTCACCTACGCGCATCGCTATTGGCATCTAACCTCACCTACGCGCATCGCTAGGTCTTAGGATCCAAGAACCAAAATCAATTCAGTTGCATCTTAGTTGTCTTTCCATTTTCTAGGTTGTATTTCCATTACCATTAAGTTAAAACAAAAAGAAAAAGAAAAAGAAAACTATCAAAAAAGCATAAAAGAAGTCGACTAGAACATTAGGAAAATTTCCTTTTCATCACTTTCCTTTTTCTCATTAATTTTCTTTTTGCCTTATTTCTTTTTTCTTTTTTTACCTTTTCTTATAAATTCTGTCTATTATAAAAGACAACTCCTAGAATAAATATTGGAGCAACTCACCATTTCCTACTTGCAGCACACGATGGAAGAGAATGGAAGTCAAGACGCAAACGAAGCCATGATGGCTATGTTCACCATGATACAAACTCAACTCGTCTCTATTGGAGAGAGATTTGAGCGCATGGAGCAAACGATGAGGTTCCAAGCTATAAGGAATGTGAGGGCTGGGAATGCCTTCAACTGCCCTAGGCCATGTCCAGGGCAGGAAGGTCCCTACCCAGATGAAAAAGAAGGCCACCGGCCTCACGGCTACAACCCTAGGCTGAGAGAACCCCCACGTCAATCAGAAGAGGAAGATGATGGCTACCAGTCATATGGCCATAATCCAAGGCCAAGAATACCTACAAGGCATTAAGAAGATGGAGAGGACTACGAGTACAACCGGGTATCTCATCAAGATGTTAAACTAACTCCTCCAAACTTTGCAAGAAAATTAGACCCCTAGACAGCTACAACTAGCCAGAGCCTAGGAGGATCTCCATGGCAGTAGCTCAGCTAGCGAACAATGCTCAAGGATGGATCATATCTTTGATCATTACAACCAGCTAGAGATTTGCAACGATGTTTTCGAAACTCTTAAGCAGGGCACAAGGTCAATATAGGAGTACTACGAACAGTTCGAGAGGCTAAGAAATAAGTTGGAACTCAATGACGATGAGGAGGCATTGATGCCCAATTTTTAGATGGCTTGCAAGAGATGATCAGCCGGAAGGTAGAAAAGAAAATCTACAACGACAACAAGGACCTTTTTCACCGCTCTGTCCAGGCTGAACAACACATCAAACGCAAAGGCCAGGACCTACCCAACAGGCATAAGGCACCTTGGACGCCAAGCAATGGCAGGAGCAAGACAATGGACAAAGACAAAGGCCTTGAGATTGAGTCAAGATTCAAGAGCAAGGCCTCTAAACCAAATCGTGACCAATGAGCTGAGCCAAGTAAGTCTTTCAACCCTCAAAGATCATGCGACATAACTTGTTTCAAGTGTAGGGGGCACAACCACATTTCAAAGGAGTGCCCAAAAAACTGAGTCATGTTGATCATGGAGGCTAGAGAGTACGAGTCTCATGATGAAGACGAGATGGAGCCAGAAGGAGAGTATGGCGACATAGAGTATCTACAGGTGGGAGAAGTGTTGGTAACACGGCGCATCTTAAGTGCATTGGTCGATCCATCCGAGACCATTCAAAGAGAAAACATATTGCACAGCTGATGCACCATCAAAATAAAGGTATGTAACCTCATAATAGATGGTGGTTCTTGCACTAACGTGGTCAGCGCATACATGGTTGATTATCTAGGTCTTGAGAAGACTAAGCACCTTTGGCCATACCGGCTAAGATGGCTAGACAACAAGGTTGAGCTCAACATCCATGAACATGTGATGGTGTCATTCAGTGTGGGCTGTTACAAAGACCAAATCATATGTGATGTGGTATGCAAACTGGCCACCTTCTTTTAGAAAGATCATGATAGTTTGATCGAGAAAAAAGCATGATAGCAAGACCAACTTGTACATGTTTCGACATGACAAAAGGAAGTTCAACGTAGCCCCTCTTTTCCTGCCGAGGTATATGAACTCTAATTACAAATGAATAATGAGAAGAGGTTAATTAAATCCAACTTTCTTATCTAACTTTCTTATCCAACTAAGTGATATCCGAATAGCTTTGGCCTCTAAGGATTTGATGGTTTGAATGGTATTTAAGGAGGTTTTAAATATAGGAAAAGAAAAAATAGAGGGTACCCTTTGTAAGAGGGGGGGGGGGATGACGCAGACAATGGTAAGTCTAGTGAAAGTGATAATTGGAGTGACCTCAATGCAGCAACATTGGAGATAAAACCACTACTAAGTGGGAAGTATAACACGTCCAAGTCTCAACGGACGGAGTGGAAAAGAGTTAAGGTACAACATAGACCATTGCTAGATATGTGATTCGTCCATTGGACAATGCCATTAGCCAATCGCATGGGAAAGAAAAATGGCCAACTCCTTAGATTTTTAGGTGATCGGCCCGTTGCCCAATCCCACGGGCCGATGGCGTAAAAGAAAAAAATTGATCAATTTTTTAGGCGTTTGGTCCATGGGCAGATTGCACCGCCCACTCGCAGGACCACACATGTGCACACTATTATTCACAGTCCCTTCCTATCAATAAAAAATGGTACGGACACTCACAATTATAAACTGTACATTCATTTTCTTTTTTTATATGTCTTCAGTTATTGACCTCTTTTTCGTACTTATTTTTTCATCGATACCGTGAGAGATAATTTCGGAAGAGAGGACACTAACATTCTCATTTGCACCGTTTGCATTGAAAATATACTTATGCAATAGAAAAACATAAAGCATCAAAAATTTAGAAAATTTTCAAAAAAAATTCATGTAGTTGCATTTGCATTTTATGTGTTTAGGATTACGTTTAGAGCATATATTACATTTGCACTTATATAAGGATCAATGATTATAAATTCTATCCTATACTCAAGCTAATTTATGAGTGTAGTGATTCTTGAACTTGTAAATTCATAAAAGATTAAAAGTGCTAGATAAATACTGAAAAACACCTCCAAAACAATGGTTATAATGTGTCACAAATATAACACATCAATTACCAAGGTGATTTTGGATTTCTCAGTATTGGTGTGTATTTGATTGTGATAGTTTTTTGAGGTTATGGTGAATTGCATGTAAGTGTAAGTATAATGTTGATACTATTTGATATGAATTTTAATTTGGGATTGATGCAACATTCTAAACATATGAGTTTTTACATTTCAAAATTATTTTATACTTTGATTCTCTGTCTTGTCTGGGAGATTTGATATGTTGCATATTTGACACGGTCTACCCTCGCATATTTTTCAGTCTTTCGAGTCGTTTTATGTGTATTTTCATTTCTAATTTTTCCAAAGCTAAGCTTAAGGAATTTGTAGCAATGTCAGACAAAAATCAAATTTTTGCACATTTGGGGGTAGGATTGGTTGATGCTAGTGTGGATCGATCAATCCCACATTTGCCCAGGTTTGGGAGACGAACAGAACCGACAAATACCATTTTGTTTGGAGATGGTAGACCAAATCCATATCGATCAATCCCAGACTGGATCGGTATATCCGTGTCCATATGATAAATTTGGTGAAGCCTCGAAAAATTGGAATTTATAATCCTAGGAAGGGATCGATCAATCCCCATCTAAATCGATCCAAGAAGAAAATTTTTAGAAACTTTCATTTTTGTCCAGAGAAAAGTCTAGGTCGACCAAAGACCTATATCTATGCTATTGAAGCCACTTTTTAGACACTATGCTTTATTTTCTTTCAAACTTTTAGGTGTTAAAGATTTGTAATTTTGAGATGACGAATCTATGACACTTCCGAGAAGATTTCGAAACCATGGTTATTTCGATTGCTTTTAATTATGTGTTCTTTTACATTTTTTTGTGATTTCTCTAGTAGTTTCATAGTTATGCTTTAGAGTTTTTAAAAAGAATTCAACTATTGATATATCGGATTGTTAGAATTAGGAAAATATATCTCGTTCTTCATCTAAGGTGTTCTCAATGCTTAATCTATATTAATACCATTGGTGTATCAGATTGTTAGAATTAGGAAAATCCTGCTCGATCTTCATCTAAGTTTTTTTCAATGTTTAATCTAACTTCATATCAGGATCACTGATCTTAGGATTATTGAACTCATCAAAAGTGTAGTATACCATGGATAACTGGTCTTAGGATTATTAAACTCATCAAAAGTGTTGTTTGATTTTTTGAAAAGAAATTAGATGGAAAAAGTGTCATCGGCTAACAATAGGTGATGTTAAAACAAATAAGGCGTATTCGATTAATGGATGTTTAATAATATAATTTAATACGGTAGCTTAGAAGATAAGTTATTAATCATTATAGTTTAGTACAAAGACAATTTACTGGTTATACATTTGAATTTTGAGGTTTAGACGACAACAAAATAAAATCACTCATTCGAACATATGATTAGCAATTCTGATTCTCGGCAAAATTCCATATAACTTAATGCTTTAAATTCCTGGTTCAAATCATTTCGTTGTCAATTATTTTACTTGCAGTTGATCACCACACTTTTTTATTCCATTTTAATTTAGCTTGATTATAAATAGTTATAACATAACATTGATCCTTGTTGGTTCGATAAGTATTATTGCGTTTGTATATGCACTTACAAGTTTTTCTATCTTAAAACCCAAGTTATCGGCTATATCAAAGCTTTGATACCTTATAGAGTATTGATTTGTCAAGAATACATTGTTGTTTATATGATACTGAATAATTATTTAAACTTGAAAATAAAACTTAAGTTAAAATTATAATATATCTATAAATATACACTAACAAACACATAACTAAATTTATTTTTGAATATTTTTCTACATGATTTATTAGTTATAATATAGCTTTTGATATATATACTTATAGAATGAATTACATGTTCTTTTGAAAATCAACAAATAAAAGTCTAGAACATGGGTTTACAATCACTTCGTTACCAAGCAACCGCGTCGACTAAACTTATGGATATACAAGTTTGTGACGATACCTATATACCATGTTAAACATAATTTGAAGGACTATAATTTCCAAAACCATAGTAGTAAAACTCTGCATCATTCAACATCCCAAACCCCAGTTACCTAAAACCAGTGGTTTAAGTTTCTAGCGAAAATCGAATCCAAATTTCTACAAATTTACGGGCTAAAAATTAGGTTGGCACCTTTACCGTTCGACCACAACGTTAGGATAGAAAAGTAACCTTTAATATTTTCTATTATTAGAAAACTTGAACCCATGATCTATGTGTTTTACATATATGGAAATCGACTATCTGCCTCTCAACATTTAAAAAAAATCATATGGGCATTCAATTTACTTGGGCTTTTCGAACCAGTTTATTCGGTTTACAAAATTTTGATTTTTCGAAAATATGATCAAATTAAATCGAATAAAAATTTGGTTCAAAATTGGGTTTTTCGATTTTGTTGTAGATGTTAAAATTAGTTCCAAAATAAATCTAAAAATTTGATTTTTGAAAAACAAACATCAGTTATTTTGGTGAATTCGATTATTTTTGATATTTTAGAAAAACCGAAATGATATTGTTGATCGAAACAAGCCGAACCAAAAATTGATAAAACCAAAAAAATCGATTCGGTCTATTCGATTATTTTGGTTTTCACTAAAAGTCCAGTCCTGTGTAAAGGTATAAAGTACATTTTGAATCAAAGATGTTTTAGAAACAAAAAAAAAATAAAGTAAAAATTTCCAAAAAATCCCAATTTAATTCGAAAGTGTTGAATGTAAAACTATCGTTTTAAATTTAAAATAAATTCTACCAATAATTTAAATTAATTTGGAGTAATTTTACATAATTTGTAAATGACATATATACATAAGGAACCGAAACCATTTCCTACTACTTCTTCTAAAGATTTTGATTGATTAACGACTTTTGTTATTAAATGTCATTAATTTTACCTACGCAAGTAACTATACAACTAAGTTATACAAACAAATTTTCATTTCTTACCCCAAAAACTAGTTTCATGGAATTAGATAAAATAAAGAAACAGCTCAGAATCGAAAAAATGCTTTATTAAAGTAAGATAAGGAGATCCAAGTGGACAGTGGCGACGTAAGTTCATTGTACTTTGAAACCGCTTTAAAAGTTGGTTCTTTTAATATATTATTAGTTACTTTTCTAAACACCGAAGAAATAAAAAGGAATTTGATGGTTTTGGATAAATGAAAAAGTTTTCCTAAGAATATAAATAGTGATAAAAATTAAAGAGATTATTGCAAATAAAATCAAATAAATTCAATGTGAGAAAACGTTGAGCAGCAGAGATATCTCATCTTCTTATAGAATAAATCAAGAAAATTAACTAGATATATATTAATAATTATATTTGTACAGATTCTTGAATTCAAAACATTGTTATAAATTAGAGACCTACTTTTGTATCGACTATTAATTATGCAAACTTCTATAACTAACTATATTTTAGTGGAATGAAACTATTATACCATACACTCATGTTTCCTACAGTCATTCTATCCGAACTTTATATAGAAAAGATGGAAAGCGGAAGTAGACATTAAAGAATATGAAGCTTTTGATAATTTCCTTATTATTATATTTGTGAATATAATAATTCTAAATATAATTTTAAATGAGTTTATAAATTGTAACATTGTGTTAGTAAGATACAAGAAAAAAAAATAAATATACATATCTAAAAAAGAACATGGTATCAGAGCTTACGGTTTTTCTCTAGGTTCCTGTTTTTTTTTTCTAATCAATGGTTACCGGAGGTCAAGAGAACTTTAGAGACCTACTTTTGACACTAATGAACGATATTCATCAAAAATTGAAGAAACCCTTAAACGGGTATCAATTTCACAAACGACAACTGACTTCCAGAATGGCCCTCTCGGAGTCAAACTCGATGGATCAAATTTTGAACTTTGGTCACAGATGATGAAGATGTCTTTGGCCGGGAGAGACAAGCTAGGATATATTAATGGAGAAATATGCCAACCACGAAGTACAGATCCAACTTTTAGAAAATGGAGCACCGAGAATGATGTGGTAAAAGGGTGGTTACTTAACTCCTTAGAGTCATCGCTGATTGGAAACTTCACATGCTTTGCCACCGCAAAAGAGGTATGGGATGCTCTTACATCTACTTACTCTAATGGAACTGACGAATCTCAGGTCTATGATCTTCACCGGCGAATGGTACGATTAACACAAGCAGGAAGACCCTTAGAAAAATATTACACCGCGCTATAAGGTGTGTGGCGAGAAATTGACTTTTCACGTCCAAATCCGATGAAACATGGAGAAAACATCGTTATCTATAACACGATTATTCAAAAAGAAAGAGTGTACAAGTTTCTGATGGGTTAGATGAAAATTTAGATAGTGCTCGAAGTAGTGTTTTACAACTCAATCCGTTTCCCTCTCTTGAACAAGCTTATGCGTTTGTCCACCGTGAAGCAAATCGGCAAACTGTTATGGGTAGTAAAGAAAATGAGGAAATTCATGGCATAGGAATGGCATCAAAGGGATTTAGAAATTTTCATTCGACATATGAAATGAACAATGGTGGAGGAAGCTCCTCAAATCGCCATCCAACATATGAGCTGCAACAAGTAAACAACGGTGGAGGAAACATCTCAAAGACAAGACAATTTATGACTGCAAAAGTGTACACATTGTGGAGGTTCAAGACATACAAAAGAAACTTGTTTTAAAATTCATGGGTATCCAGAATGGTGGTATGAAGTTCAAGGGAAACAAAAAATTGGAAAAGTCAATTACGCAAAGGGAGATGAAGGAGGTAGCCATGTGGTGTTGGTTGTTAGTGACAATAACGATCACAACAAGACAAATTCCACCGAATTGAGATTATTGCCAAGTGGGTCCAATTTGAGCTCTAATAAAAACATCCATAAGGACACATGTACTATCGTTTATTTTGGTGAGAATATAAACAAAAATAACTCCACAACAAACTATATTTTAGAAAAAGATGATGTTTCGATTGGAGGTGCCATGTGTTCATCTTCAATTTCGAAAAAGAAATGGATCATTGATTTGGGGACAACTAATCATATGACTTTTTCAGTTGATGATTTTATTGAACATACTAAACCTCAAAAGAATTTTATTGCAAATGCTAATGGTGGTTTATCTCAAGTTACAGGGGCAGGGACTATCAATATTTCTCAGTCTCTAAAACTATCTCATGCGTTTCTTGTTCCCTCTTTAAACCATAAATTACTTTCGATTAGCCAAATCACAAGGGATCTTAATTGTTGTGCACTCATTTATCCTAATTTCTGTATTTTTCAGGATATTCATTCGAAGGAGATAATTGGGCGTGGTACTGAAAGTGAAGGATTATATTATGTTGATGACCTTGCTACTGGAAGCGTTCACGTTTCTCGTGGAACCAATGAACAACAATTATAGCTTTGGAATCAACGGTTAGGACATCCGTCATTTAGTTATATGAAAGTTTTATATATTTCCAACAATTTTTAATGGATTGAATTTAGATAATATTAAGTGTGAGACGTGCATTTTGTCTAAGAGTCAAAGAACTCATTTTTCTCCAGTTTCAAATAAAACAACTACCCCATTCTCTCTAATTTATTCAGATATTTGGGGTGCATCTCTGGTTTCTAGTTTATCTGGACACCATTGGTTTGTTATATTTATTGATGATTCCACTCGCATGACTTGGATATATTTGCTAAAACACAAATCTGATGTGTTAACTTCTTTTGAGATGTTTTTGAAAATGGTTAGGACTCAATTTGGAACTTTCGTTAAAATTCTTCGCTCGGATAACGGGGGAGAATATCTTAGCAAAAACTTTCAGGTATTTTGCTCAAATAATGGTATTATTCATGAGACGATATGTCCTTATACACCGCAACAAAATGGAATTGCGGAGCGAAAAAATCGTCATATAATGGAGACAACTCGATCTTCAATGCTTGGAGTACATACCCCTTCTTACTTATGAGCTGAGGCTGTTACAACTTGGGTCTATCTCATTAATAGAATACTATCTCGGGTACTTCATTTCCAATCTCCACTCAAAAGTCTTTTCTTACAATTTTCTTTACCATCGTTTTTAATGCTTCCGCCTAAGATATTTGGATGTGTTGTTTTGTGCATGTACACAAACATCAAAGGAACAAACTCGAACCTTGTGCAATACGATGTATTTTTCTTGGATATGGACCACACCAAAAAGGATATCGATGTTTCGATCCAAAAACACGACGAGTTTACATGACGATGGATGTCACTTTTATAGAATCTGAGATGTTTTATCAACCCATCTCTTCGCCTCAGGGGGAGATTCAACATGGAGGCTTAAGCTGGAAGAAGTATAACTGGCCAGGCTTTGAAACGAGCGATGGATGTGAAGGTGGAGATGGTCATAAGGAAGCTAACGATGGATGTGAAGGTGTAGATGGTCATAAGGAAACTAACAATGGATATGAAGGTGGAGATAGTCATAAGGAAGCTAGTCAAGGACCTCAAGATGATGAAGTGAGCCAAGACATGGATTGTAACAATGCACAACTAGATCAAGAAGAACAAAATAGAGTTATAGATGGCCAACAACAAATGGAAATGAGAATTGAACATACACCTAGAATAAAGGTTGTGAATCATGAAGATGAAGAGATAAGGATGAACCATAACGTGGTGGATACTTCGGTAGAGGACTATAGTGTTGAAGAAGATGACATAGAAGAATCTGAACAAAACCAAGTACGTACTTTATCCATTGAACCTGTTATTGATAAACTTACCACTGTTTATGCTCTACCTGATAGGAAAACCAGAGGTAAAGCACCTACTAGGTATTCTCCAGATATAGAAAAAAGGAAAAGCAAATACCCAATTGCTAATTTTGTGAGTCAAAACTTACCCCAACCGTTGAAGAATTTTTCCACAAATCTGGACAAGAATCAAGTTCCTAAAAATGTGCATGAAGCTTTAGGGGATTCAAGGTGGAAAGCAGCTATTGAAGAAGAAATGGCAGCACATAAAAAAAGTGATACATGGTCTCTTGTGGAGCTACCAAAAGAAAAACAGCCAGTAGGGTGTAAATGGGTGTTCACAATCAAATATAAAGCGGATGGATCAATAGAAAGGTACAAAGCTAGATTGGTGGCGAAAGGATATACGCAAACTTATGGAATTGATTATGAAGAAACGTTCTCGCCGGTCGCCAAGTTAAGTACTATATATGCGCTATTATCTCTTGCAGTAAATTTGGATTGGCCTTTAAATCAATTCGATGTTAAGAATGCATTCCTACATGGTGAGTTAGAAGAAGAAGTCTATATGGATGTTCCCCCCGGATACACAGTAAATTCAAATTCTCATGTGGTATGCAAATTGAACAAAGCTCTTTATGGGCTAAAGCAATCTCCTCGAGCATGGTTTGGAAGGTTCACAATGGCCATGAAAAACTATGGGTTTCAACAAAGCAATCCAGATCACACATTATTCCTAAAGCACAACCAAGGTAAGGTAACCCTCTTATTAATATATGTTGATGATATGATTATTACTGGAAATGATGCAGATGAGATTTTAAAGCTTCAAGAATCTTTGAATAAAGAATTTGAGATGAAGAACCTTGGAGGCTTGAAATATTTTTTGGGAATAGAAGTTGCAAGGTGCAAGAAGGGAATTTTCATATCACAAAGAAAGTATGCATTAGATCTTCTAGCTGAAACATGAATGTTAGATTGCAAACCATCCAACACACCAATGTTGCAAAATCAAAAAATCAGCCAACATCAAGATGGAGTTCCAACAAATAAAGAAAGATATCAGAGACTTGTGGGTAAGTTAATCTATCTAGTACATACTAGATCTGACATTGCTTATGTTGTAGGAGTGGTAAGCCAGTTCATGTATCAACCAAGTGAGGTACACATGAATGCGGTTATAAGAATATTATGTTACTTGAAGTCATCCCCAGAAAATGGGTTAATGTTCACAAAGAATGGACACTTGGAGATTGATGGATACACAGATGCAGATTGGGCAGGAAACATAATCGATCGAAGATCAAATTCAAGATATTTTATTTTTGTTGGTGGAAATTTGGTAAGTTGGAGGAGTAAGAAACAAAACGTAGTAGTGTTGTCAAATGCAGAAGCAGAATTTCGAGGAATGACAAACGGTATACGTGAACTGCTATGGCTTAAAAGGCTTATGACACAAATTGGATTTGCACTAACGAGAGCGATGAAACTTTATTATGACAACAAGGCTGCGATAGACATCGCACATAATCTTGTCCAACATGATCGTACTAAACACGTTGAAATAGATCGATATTTTATTAGAGAAAATATTGATGAGAAAGTTATACGGCTTCCACATATAAAATCAGAAGATCAAACCGCAGACATACTAACCAAAGCAGTTGATGGAAGAATTTTTCATCGAATGATAGACAAGCTTGGCATGCGTGATTTGCATACACAGCTTGAAGAGGAGTGTAGAAAAGATGGAAAGAACTAGAAGCATCCGAGGTAGATGCTAAAGAATATGAAGCTTTTGGTAATTTCTTTATTATCATATTTGTGAATATAATAATTCTAAATATAATTTGTATACATGTTTATAATTGTAACATGGTGTATTATGTAAGATACAAAAAAAAGAAATAATTATATAGATCTAAAAATTGACACTTTAGACATATATAACACTGAACATAAATATTGGAATCGTAATAATTTTATACGAACAATGTAAATAAGTTACAATTCAGCAAATCGGTTTTATGTTTCCAAACTACGATCAATTCACTATATAATTGTGTTTAACACAATTTTTATTACACTAACCAAGATTTCACATAACCCATCCCTGACCCAAATAATTTGGGTATCGCATAACCGGAGCCCAACCCAAATATGAAAACTCGAACCAAAATTAAAACCCAAAAGCCAAATCCACTTATCTATACATTAAAATCCTCAAATCGATATTTTCCCTTTGCGAATTAGGCATTAGGGTTCATACACAAAACGATTTTCAAAATAGGATTCGAACAATGAAGATTGAAAGTGAAAAAGGAAGGTGAAAAGGGAAGGTGAAAAAGGAAGGTGAAAAGGGAAGGTGAAAAAGGAAGGTGAAAAAGGAAAGTGAAAAGCGAAATTGAAAGGAAGGTTTATCGATTTCATCGACTAAGGGAGTATTAAGCGATTGGATTAAGTTTTTTTACTGTGATTTAGGGTTTATTGATTAGGAAATATGTTTGTAATTTTTCTAGTCATATCAAAATCGACATTTATAATATTTGTGCAACTATCTAAAACTGGTATTAGTTCACTGAATCTACTAGTTTCGATTTGGTTTGAATTTTTCGCTGCTCATCAATTGTAATTATTTTATTGTGATGTTTCAGTGATGATGAGCGTGAGGAAAATAAGAAGAACATGATATAGTAAAGAAGTGAAGTTGAAGAAGGGACACGTGTAAGGCTCGAGATTAAGGGAGATCAAGGGTGGAGATGAATTGTAGCTAATGATCAGACTGAGAATATTAAATAGATGAATTGTGAGCTAAAAGATATTCGTTATTGTTGTTGTTTACGAGTTTGTTACTCGTCTCTTTCCTCTGTAATTCTCTGAGTTTACCCAATCTGGAAATCTTCTTGTTCATGATTTCTTGAAGGTGAGCTGTGTAATTCTTTGTTTGTGTAGAACATTGGATTCCACAAAAGAAAATAAGATTGTATTGATTCAGTATATTCTGATTGTATCAAAGGTATCAGTTACCAGTCGAACCTCGCGACAATGCCAGATACAAGATCGTCGGTACAGCGGCTAGAATCAATAAATACGTTCGAAGAAACTTTTGGAAATCAGTTTCGAACGTTCGAGAAACGTCTGGAGCTACAGGATGATAAATTGGAGAAAATTGATTCGCGATTTAGTAATTTGGAAGAAAATCTGGTTCAAAAATTCACATACCAAGATGATAAATTTGACCAGAAGTTTTCGAAGTTGGAGGAGCTAATGAGAAAATTATCGAATCAATTTGGTCCAGAAAACTCTCGAACATGTCGCCGGAGCGCTGAATCTTCACAAGCAGGTTCGGTGAGGAGTAATAATGGTGTTACAAGATTAGCGAAGATCGATTTTCCACGCTTTAATGGAGACAAAATAAAGGAATGGCTCTTTAAGGTGGAGCAATTCTTTGAGATAGATCATACACCAGAGGATGTTAAGGTAAATATGGTTTCGATTCACTTGGAAGATATTGCAGCGAATTGGCATCAATCTTTAGTGAATTCGGAATATGGTTACCTGGTGTTGAAAGATTGGAAAACTTATAAAGAAGTTTTGATAGAACGATTTGAGGATCTTTGGGATGATCCGGTAGAGGAGTTAAAGAAGTTACATGAGATTAACGGAATTGTCGATTATCATAACAAGTTTGAGAGCGTAAGAAATCGATTGGGAAGTGATAGTCTCTCAGAAGATATGTTGGTGCGAAATTATCTAGCTGGTTTATGTCTTGAAACACAGATGCAGGTGAAAATGTTCAAGCCAAAGACTGTTAAAGACTGTTTTTCTTTAGGAAGGATGTATGAATCAGCACATCCTCAACAAAAGAAATATTCTTCAATTGGGTATAAGCCACCTAGTTCTGCTAAAGGGATTTTGACATTAAGAAAAGATGCAGAACCTTTGTTGAAACGTCCTACTGTGACTAAATTCGAAACTACACATGAGAAACCACGAAAATTTCTTAGTACAGAAGAAATGAATGAACGACGATCGAAAGGATTGTGCTATCATTGTGATGAGAAATACAGTATCGAACATGCGAAAACCCATCGCAAAGCACAATTATTCTACGTGGAATATGACAATGCTGAGGACATGGCAGAAATGGAGTATGATGAAAAGGAAAACAGTGAAGCTGACGGAGAAATTGCACAGATATCTCTTAATGCTCTACATTGTATCACTTCCTATAACACATTGCGAGTGAAAGGAGTGCATCAGAAAAAGACTCTGTTTATGTTGTTGGATACAGGATCAACTCATAATTTCATGGATACACGAATGGCTGTGAAGTTGGGTTGTAAAATGTTTCCTAGTGCTAATGCAAAAGTCAGAGTAGCAAACGGGGGTCATGTTGGAGTAGAAGCGAAAGCACAGAAATTCCAATGGGACTTTCAAGGTACGAGTTTCATCGATGATTTTATGGTAATTCCATTGAAACGATGTGATGCAGTGCTGGGAGTACAATGGTTCTATAAATTAGGAAATGTCACTTGGAATTTCCCAAAATTAACTGTGAAGTTTGAATGGGGTAATCGGAAGGTGGTTTTGCATGGTATTCAAGAAGGATCCGTAAGAGCAGTAAAAGCTTCTAAGCTGAATAAGAAAACAGAGGAAGTAGTAGAATTGTCGATGTTATGTTTGACAGAGGATTTTCGTGATGAGCAGATTTCATTATTCACAATTGAATCTGAAGTCGAGGGGAGAATGCAATTTCCTCAAGTCACCAAAATATTGGAAGAGTACTCTGATATTTTTAAGGAACCTGAAGGTTTACCTCCATTTCGTGAGAACCACAATCATAAAATCCAGTTGATTGAAGGGGCTAACCCAGTGAACCAGAGACCATATCGTTATGCAATCCACCAAAAGAATGAGATTGATAAGATAGTACAAGAGTTACTCAAGGCTGGAACAGTTCAACCAAGTAGTAGCTCTTTTGCATCTCCGGTGGTGTTAGTGAAAAAGAAGGATGGTTCATGGCGATTGTGTGTGGATTACAGGGGCTTAAATGGCCTGACAGTAAAAGACAGATTCCCTATTCCATTGATTAAGGATCTTATGGATGAATTAGGGGGATCAAGCATTTATTCAAAGATTGATCTACGGGCTGGCTATCATCAAGTACGTATGGCTCCGGATGATATCCACAAGACTGCATTTAAAACACACAGTGGTCATTATGAATACATTGTGATGCCGTTTGGTTTAACAAACGCACCAGCCACATTTCAAGGCTTAATGAATGCTGTTTTCAGGAAGTTTTTGAGGAAATTTGTCCTCATCTTCTTTGATGACATTTTGATATACAGCAGCTCGGTGGAAGAACACTTGGGTCATTTGACACAAGTATTTGATATTATGAGGGAGCAACAATTGTATGCAAAACAGAGCAAGTGTGCATTTGCGACTGATAAGGTGGAATATTTGGGGCACTTTATCGAAGCAACAGGTATTTCTACTGATCCAGCAAAGATTAAAGCAGTTGTTGAATGACCTGTTCCTCAAAATACGAAACAACTAAGGGGATTTTTGGATTTAACTGGTTACTATAGACGTTTTGTCCAGCACTTTGGCTCAATTGCTAGACCATTGACGAATTTAACGAAGAAAGATTCGTTTGATTGGTCTAAAGAAGCTCAAGAAGCTTTTATCAAGCTCAAAGAAGCATTGTGTTCAGCACCAGTTTTGGCTCTACCACGGTTTGATCAGCCATTCGTAGTAGAAACTGATGCTTGTGGTCACGGCATTGGTGCAGTACTTATGCAGAACAACCATCCTCTAGCCTATATTAGCCGACATTTGAAAGGGAAACAACTTCATCTTTCTATTTACGAAAAAGAGTTATTAGCCGTAGTCTTCGCGGTTCAAAAATGGCGCCACTATCTTCTAACAGGTCACTTTGTGATAAAAACTGACCAACGCAGCCTCAAATATTTGTTAGAGCAAAGGTTGAATACTCCTATACAGCAACAATGGTTACCCAAACTCTTGGAGTTTGATTATGAGATACAATATAAGGAGGGTAAAGAGAATTTGGTTGCTGATGCTCTATCTAGAGTGGAAGGTTAAGAAATTCTGCATATGGCTTTATCAGTGCTGGAGTGTGATTTTATGAAACGCATTCAGGAGGGCTATGACACAGATTTAGGGGTTAAAGCAATTATCACGGCTTTAAAGGAGAATCCGAGCAGTAAACTCCACTTTGTTTGGTCAAGGAATATATTGCGCAGGAAGAGCAAACTTGTGGTGCCTGCAGCACCAGCTTTAAGGAAGGATATTTTGGAATGGTTGCATAGCTCTGGTTTGGGTGGACATTCGGGAAGAGATGCAACAACTCAACGAGTAAAGAGTATATTCTATTGGAAGGGAATGTCGAAGGATATTCAGAATTATATTAGAAGCTGTGTGGTATGTCAAACATGTAAATATGACACTGCAGCTTATCCTGGCTTGATACAACCATTATCAATTCCTTCAGCTATATGGACAGATATATCTATGGATTTCATAGATGGTTTACCAAATTCAGATGGTAAAACAGTGATTTTCGTTGTTGTGGATAGACTCACGAAAGCAGCTCATTTTGTGGCTTTGAGACATCCTTACACGGCCATAATTGTTGCACAAGTATTTCTGGATAACATCTTCAAGTTACATGGATTACCGAGTTCTATTGTCACAGACAGAGATGCGGTTTTTCTAAGTGATTTTTGGAAGGAATTATTCACTTTACAGGGTGTTGCTTTGCACTATTCATCTGCGTATCACCCTCAAAGTGATGGTCAAACAGAGGTTGTTAATCGTTGTGTGGAAACATACTTGAGATGTATGTGTAGCGACAGGCCGGCTCAATGGAGTAAATGGTTGGCATTGGCTGAATATTGGTATAATACTAGCTTTCATACAGCAGCGCAATTGACACCTTATGAAGCTGTGTATGGACAGCCCCCTCCTCAACATCTACCTTACTTACCAGGTGAATCGAAGGTAGCAGTGGTAGCTAGAAGTTTACAAGAACGGGAAAATATGTTGTTGATCCTCAAGTTTCATTTGTTAAGAGCGCAACATCGAATGGAGCAAGTTGCTAATAGGAGGAGGTCTGAACGCAATTTCCAGTTAGGAGATCTGGTATATGTGAAACTGCAGCCTTATAGGCAAGGTTCAGTGGTGTTAAGAGGGAATCAAAAATTGTCTCCAAAGTATTTTGGTCCATATAAGGTGTTGGATAAATGTGGGAAAGTTGCATACAAGTTACAATTGCCGATTCATTCTAAGATACATCCTGTGTTTCATGTATCTCAACTTAAACAGCATGTAGGGCAGCAGATAGTGAGCACAAATTTGCCTAATAATGTGCCCGATGCTCTGATAAAAACACCTGAGCGAATTTTGGAGAGGAAGATGGTTCAGCGCCATAATCAAGCTGTTACACAAGTTTTGGTCAAATGGCGTAATGAAGATGAGTCTGAAGCTACTTGGGAGTTCTTCTTTGATATAATGAGGAAATTTCCAGATTTCAACCATGAGGACATGGTTGTTTAGAGGGGAAGGATTTGATATAGTAAAGAAGTGAAGTTGAAGAAGGGACACGTGTAAGGCTCGAGATTAAGGGAGATCAAGGGTGGAGATGAATTGTAGCTAATGATCAGACTGAGAATATTAAATAGATGAATTGTGAGCTAAAGATATTCGTTATTGTTGTTGTTTACGAGTTTGTTACTCGTCTCTTTCCTCTGTAATTCTCTGAGTTTACCCAATCTGGAAATCGTCTTGTTCATGATTTCTTGAAGGTGAGCTGTGTAATTCTTTGTTTGTGTAGAACATTGGATTCCACAAAAGATAATAAGATTGTATTGATTCAGTATATTCTGATTGTATCAGAACAACATGGAGAGTGAAGATGAAGATGATTTGTTGGATAGGTTTGAGTTCGAGGTTGAAGATTCGACAATTTTTGTCAACGAGAATTTTATCTACTGCAACAAGATTCCTGACAACACGGGTGATGAAGATGACAGCTTGGATTTTGAGTGATCAAAGAATCCAAAGAAGGAGTGGGGACAATATGTTAAATATCGGACAATCTTTCCATAGTGGTGTTGAGTTTAGCGAAGTTTCCCTTGAGTAAGTGTTGATGAGTGGAAGAAATGTTAGATGGGACAAGATGTGGACAATGGCCCAAGCCTTGACCGATGGGCCAGTCCAGTTAACCCAAGAAGCACAATACTGGTCAAGCACACGCAAAATGAGACATGGCCATAATTCCATGAATTCAAGTCTAACAAAAAAATAGACAATCAAGACCGGACCTAACCTATGATCGTGAGTCACAAATGTTACGAGGCAACATAGAGCTCACCCAATGTAGGCCGGATCAAGTGTTGCACCATTCATCAAGATGGTGTTACTATAACTTACCATATTTATAGCTTTCTTTGTATGAAAATCTCCAAATATTTTTTTGGAAGCCAAAAAACTTTGTGGAACTTTTAGGAACTCACTTAAACACTCTTAGAATCCAAAACACTCCTTGGATTAGGTGGATCGACCCATACCTTCAGTTGACTTGACTGGAGTCATTTTTGGTAAGTGTGATGACCAACGAGTTTAATCACTTTTAAACCAAAACATGGCGTCTAGGAGAGATTTTTAAGTCTCTACGGAAGCCTAAAATCAATCTACCATTCACGAGCCACCATAGGATGATGCGGATCCCCTTTCTCCAATGCTTTCGATATTTGAGGCCGAAAGCATTAAAGCACCAATGACTATCTCCTCAAGTCTGCTGCATTTTGGAAATTTATTCAGTTCATTTAGAATTCTAATGAGGTTGAAAACATCATTAGAACTTACGTAAGAGTTCTATATAAAGCTCATTAGGCCACTGTAAATCGACACCACAAAATATAAAACATTTTATTCAAAAACTTTCGACTTAATTTATCAAAGAGAGTTTTTTTTATTTCTTTTCATATAGAGTTTAGTGTGGGAGATACTCAACTCTTGTGTATCAACGGGCCAGTTAGTTTAAGACATTCAAACTTAATTGCTTCAGACTTTGATTGTGTGAATCGTTCAAAACCCACTTTTTTAGTTCCTTTTACCCCCCAAAGCGAAGAGAGATTTTTAGCTATTGCGAGTCATTGCCGTACCGGATTGTAGTTTGAGTTTCAATTTTACAATATTTGGTAGCAGAGCTAAAAGCTCCTATTCAAAGTTGTGTTCATCCAACCTCTATATCTTCATTTTTTTTTTGCATTTTCTAAGTTTAATCTAATCGAAAAACTCAAATACAAATATTTGTCTTTGTTGTTCATTTGACTTGTTTCTTCTTGTTTTTGTTATTTTTCTCATATAAGTCTAAAACAAAATAAAATTTTGTATTTCATATTTGCTTAAATTAGGTCATAACAAAGAGCCAAAAACATCATTATTAGTTATTTTAAATTATCGAATTTAATTGATAGTTAATTATATATATATATATATATATTGTTTTTTATTATTTTCATCATACCTTAAATACAAATAATAAACCAAAAATAAATATTGTCTTTTAATTAACTTAAAAGCTAGATGCAAAAAACCATAAAAATATTTCATTATGTCAATTTTCTTTTTGTAATACTTGTGTGTTAATATCAAATAATCAGTATATTATAGTTTCTTTATTTACTGATTTGGACTTGATACTTCTTGGTTTTGTTGTGCAAGGTACACATTTTAATGATGGAATACTATGATGAATAAGAAGACGCTATGAGCATAGCACAAACCGATTATAGTCAAGACAATAACTATGATCAAGGTCTAAGCATCAACGAGACTGAGTATAGAGTTAGAATTTTTGAGCAAGACGCCTACATATGGTTAGAATAAGAGAATCAGAGGAAACATGGAAAGATTTGAAGAAGCTGATGTATAATGGGTTCGTGAGAGAAATTGTAGTTCACCGACAATACTATGTGAAGATCGATACAAACCCCTAACCAAGAAGATGGCATGAAGAGACTAACTCCTATATTAGTCTAGAAAGAGTAGACCATGAGGAACCAGTAGTAAGCTATGGTGATCATCGGGCCGAACCATGGGAGGAGAACAATAAGATGTTGAGAAAATCATGAACCGAATTACATGTCCTTTCAGGCCATGAATAAGGACCAAACGCCTATCCAAACTAGGAACAAAACATGAAAGATTCGTTCCAAGATAATCAATTCCAAGAGGAAGAATAGACAACTTGTTCTGAAGACACCTTAACTGTAGATGATTTTTAGGATTTTTGAGCAAGACACCTACATATGGTTAGAATAAGAAAACATGGGAAGATTTGAATAAGCTGATGTATGATGAGTTCGTTAGAGAAATTGCAGCTCACCAACAATACTATGTGAAGATTGATGCAAACCGCAAACCAAGAAGATGGCTTTTAGCATCAATTTTGAACACGATGCAAAACAAGAGCCTACTGTGGAGAACCAAATAAAGTGCTTTCAAATAATTTGGGAGGAAACACAAGAGCTAAACCAATGGTCTAGCCCAAAGATAACCAGCAAGCTCCAAAGTCGTGAGCAGTAGTGATGACGACACCAGATCATCTGGCCGGCCAGATTGTGAAAATGGCCGATCAGATCAAGAAGAAAGCATGTCCGAGGCAGCTGGGCCAATAGGCGAGTCTGTTTGGTCAAGCGGTACCGCCGGCTCGATGATCAATAGGGCTGGTGACGTGGCCAACACCTTCGGCTCGGCTAGTGACACCGCCGGCTCACCCAACATTCCGGCCGGCTCCGATTGAATTTCGGCCAGCTCAACACGCAGCACAGCCGGCTCACGCGGTCACACGGCCAGCTTAAGCTCCACACAAGGAGACTCAGACCAGATCATCAGCCACCTTCAAGGCATGTACCTACGGGAAAGTTTTGCACCAATGGTACAACCAGGAGCCATGACAAGAAGTAGAACAAAGGCACTCTTCCACAAGTTCAGCTTATGGGTGGAAAAGCTCGTAGAAGACCAAAGACAAGGAGCAATGGGCCAAGAGTGCAAGGATCAAGTCAAGGGCTTCTCAACCTCTCAAAATGCTCGAGAAACTTAGGCTCTCGTGGCAAAGGATGTCAAGGCCCAACATTTCATTAACCTAGTTAAAGTTGAAGACTAGGTGCGTGCAACAAGGTCGGCCAACTTCCATTTCTTGGCCGAAAGGTAAGAAGGTGAGTTTTCAATTATAAGATTGCCTTTTCTATTTTGCAGGATAGGAACTAGTAGTTTATCTTTTTACCGAGTTTAGAACAATTAAATAGTTGTCCTTTTTCGGTTGTTTCTTTTTTTTTTAAAAATTTTTCTTTTAGGAACTTTTGTATCTTTTCCATTTTTTTCTTTTGGGTCGACCCTACAAGGTCAAGCTGCCGAGCATATTAATAAGGGTCCTTTCATCATTGTAGTTTGATAACCTTTTTGATAATTAATAAAGAAAGTATTTTCTTCTAAGAGTTTCCCTACAAAACTCTTATCGATTAGACCTAGTCGAGACTTGCCCTCCTATCTCTAAGTTTTTGACTTATCACGAGGCTCCTCATATCTCGTGGGGTTCACCTTACCCCCACGACCCCACACACACACTAGAAACCTCACCTCAGAATCCTAAGCCCGACTTTCTCGCCTAAACTTCTTGCAACCTATCCGAGAGCAACACGACCGTGTATCAAGGATTGTATCATTTTGGTATCAGAGCTTAAGCTCCTAAAAACAATTTTTTTCTATCCTTTACTTTAGTCTTATTTCAGTTTTGTGCATTAGTTTAGTTTTTTCAAAAAAAAAAAAATCAACCTAAAAATCAACCGAGTGCATCCTTTTTTCCTACGTGCATCACTAGAGTTTAAGATCATTCTTTGCTTGCATCCATTATTTTTCCTTTTTGCTAAGTCATATTTTCATTAATTCTTAGGTTGAAACGAAAATTAAAACAAAAAAATTGCCTAAGAAAAAAAAATCGGCTAGATTGCACCATTAATTGTCTTTTCTTTTTTGCAAGATTTTTCTTTTTTCTATTTTGTCTTTTCTTTAAAGTTTAACTTATTATCAAAACCCACTCCTAGAAAACTTTTTAGGAGCAACTTACCTTTATTTTCTCTTGTAGCACACGTTGGCAAAAGGAGGAAATCAGGATGCAACCGAGACCATGATGACCATGTTCACCATCTTTCAAATCCAACTCGCATCCATTGGCGAGAGGCTTGAACGTGTAGAACGACCAGTGAGATTCCCGGCCATAAGACACATGAGGGCTGGCCAAGACCCTACTGAAAACCCTAACCATCCTATACCACGACCAGAACAGGAGGACCCCCACCCGGAGGAAGATGAAGGCTACCACCCTCACGGCTATCACCCTAAACCGAGAGGACTCCCACGACAACCAGAAAAAGAAGACGATGGCTACCAGCCATATGGTCATCACTAGAGACCAAGAATGCCTCCTAGACATCAAGAAGATGGAGATGGCTATGCCTATAACCGGGTACATCACCATGATGTCAAACTAACCACTCCGAGTTTTGCAAGAAAAGTAGAACCCGAGGCCTATCTAGATTGGGAACCAATGATGGATCACATATTTGACCACTACAACCAACTAGACCATAGGAGAGTCTCCATGGCAGTAGCACAACTCACGGATAATACCCTCATCAGGTGGGATCGTGAGGTTTCTGACCATAGGAAATGGAGGTTAAGATCCATAGACTCATGGGTTGACATGAAGGACCTCATGAGGCAAAGGTTTGTTTCTCCCTATTTCCATAGAGATTTGAAACGCTGTTTTTGTACTCTTAAACAGGGCACAAAATCAGTGGAGTAGTACTTTGAGGAGTTCGAGAGACTCAGGAACAAGCTGGAGCTCAATGATGATGAAGAATCATTGATGGCTCAATTCTTGGATGGCTTGCAAGAGAGGATCAGCCAGAAAGTAGAGAGGCAAATCTATAGTGACTTCAAGGATCTATTTCACCTTTTGTCCAGGCTGAAAAACACATCAAACGCAAGAGCCAAGACATACGCAACAGGCCAAAGACACCTTGAGCACCAAGCAATCGCATCAAGCTGGTGGAAAAAGTCAAGAGCATTGAGATCGAGTCACGATTTAAAAGCTAGGCTCCTGAACAAACTCATGACCAGAGAGAGCCAAGTAAGTGCTCAAACCCTCAGAGATGATGTGACATCACTTGTTTCAAGTGTAGGGGTCACGACCACATCTCAAAGGAGTGCCCAAACAACCGGGTCATGCTGATCACGTAAACTAGAGAGTACGAGTCTCAAGATGAAGAAAAGCTGGAACCAGAAGGAGATTACGGAGACATAGAATGCCATGATATGGGAGAGATATTGGTGACACGGCATATTCTAAGTGCAATGGTCAACCTCTCCGGGACCATTCAAAGGGAGAACATCTTCCACAGCCGGTGCACCATCAAGGGAAAAGTATGTAACCTCATCATAGATGGTGGTTTTTGCACTAACGTGTCCAGTGCGTATATGTTTGATAAGCTAGATCTTGAGAGGACTATGCACCCCCGGTCATACTGGCTGAGATGGCTAGACGACAAGGTGGAGCTCAAGATTCATGAGCAAATAACCGTGCCATTCAGTGTGGGCCAAGACCAGGTCATTTATGACGTGGTACCAATGCAAGCCGGCCATCTTTTTCTAGGAAGGCCATGGCAATTTGACAAGGAGACAAGGCATGATGGCCGGACCAACTTGTACACCTTTGTACACGATAAAAGAAAGGTCAGTCTAGTTCCTCTCACTCTTGGCCTGGTACATGAGTTACAACTGCAAATGAGTAAGGAGAAAAAGAAAGGTCAGTCTAGTTCCTCTCACTCTTGGCCAGGTCATTTATGACGTGGTACCAATGCAAGCCGGCCATCTTTTTCTAGGAAGGCCATGGCAATTTGACAAGGAGACAAGGCATGATGGCCGGACCAACTTGTACACCTTTGTACACGATAAAAGAAAGGTCAGTCTAGTTCCTCTCACTCTTGGCCTGGTACATGAGTTACAACTGCAAATGAGTAAGGAGAAAAATTTAATTAAGCCTAATTTTCTCATTTAACCAAGTCATGTCCAAAGTGTAACACCCCCGATCCTCAGTAAAGATCGGTAGGGCGAGCTGACCGACAGCTGGGCGAGCTGGCCGGTAGCTGGGCGAGCTGGCCGGTAGCTGGGCGAGCTGGCCGGTAGCTGGGCGAGCTGGCCGGTAGCTGGGCGAGCTGGCCGGTAGCTGGGCGAGCTGGCCGGTAGCTGGGCGAGCTGGCCGGTAGCTGGGCGAGCTGGTCGGTAGCTGGGCGAGCTGGTCGGCAGTAGACGAGCTGGTTGGTAGTTGGGGCCAACTGGCCAGCTAGCAATGGCTCGGGCAGTTGGTGCCGAACCAGTGCCTCGACCAGGCACAACGGTTCGACCGAAAACGTTGATTGGTCGAACAAAGGCCGTGACCGTTCGTGAAAAACTACCACGAGCCCTATAAATAGAGGGCTTGGGGGGCGACACAAGGACACAGGCTGGGACAGAAAACTCAGAGGGATACACCCAGATATCCACACACACACATAGAGAGACACACACACACACACTTACACACATGGGAAATGTCCTATTGATCGGCTGGCCATGGGAAATGGGTGATCCCTTCCACGGCTGGATAGTCGACTAGGTATGCCCTGTGACCGAACCAAGTATGTCAATCTGAGTGATTGGCTTGCCGGGGGATTGGGTGATCCCTTCCGGACGGATGGTTGGCCGGATGTGTCGTATGACCGGACTGAGAATGTCATTTGCCAGACTTGGGGTGTTTCAGTTGGTATCAGAGCATGCTTGATCCTAGTATGGACCAAGGCTCGGATTAAAAGGACAAGGGTGAAGTCCGGTAAAGTCCAACGACTTCACGATGATCATAGCTGACTATGATATGAGGAAATAAAAAGACTATACCATATCAATGTAATAATCTTAGCTGTTCGGGAGTTGAGGTAGGATCGGGATAAGTCACTCGGGAGTTGAGTGTTCTCACCGAAACTTGTACGATTACCAAGAAACTTACCGAAGGCTTTGTTACATTACCATTGATAGGTTGAAGTCAGTTATAAGATCGGGTTTATTGTTAAACCGCGATTAATGGAAATGGTGGCAAATGACTTAGAGAATTTCAATGTCAAATAGTAAACTGCCCAAAGGATGGTGCAGTATGTTTTAAGGTAAACTAACTGGAAGTTGAGGCAAGGAGGGATATCGTTCTTGGAACCAGGCGAGTTGCCAAGGCATATCTGCTGAGCCAAAATGAACTATCCAAAGAGAGGGACCTTGAAAACGGGAAGAGTTTAAGAACTCGATGATGTACCAAAGATCTTGATAAAGGTAGGGAAGTTCATGGCTGAACGGAAGTTGAGGCAGTGTGTACTAGTGCTTAGGAACTGAGAAAGTTTGCTAAAGCAAGTCGATAAAGCCAATATTTACTTACCGAAAGCTTGAACTACTACATATGATCAAGTGTATGGGCACGGGTACAGATTCGGAGTTGGGAAAAATAAACGGAAAAAGCCGTTGGGAAAAGTGTTAGACTATAAAGGGAATTATGGTGAGACCGGTTAATACGATTAGGAATGGTGGATGTTCCTAAGGCGTGGTCTTGCACCGAGAGATTACCCTAGAGAGTCAACAGAAAATGAATTGATCTGGTCAGGAAGGGGCCAAGGTCGGGGAGTGTAGATAAACACGTCCTATTTGATTCCGGTGCAAGACGGAATGGTTTCAATTAAGGGAGTGGGATTCAAGGAGAACCCATCTCTGGAATGAGTAAAGTACAAGCGGCTGGAGGGCAAATAATGAATTCCCTGGGAATTGTGCGGAATATTCCGGTTATGATTGGGAATGTCAGTTTGCCGGCCGACTTGGTAGTCGTCCAACTCAAGGATTACGAGGTAATCTTGGGTATGGACTGGCTGGGAATGAACAAGGCGACCCTAGAGTGTCATAGGGGCCGAGTTCGGTTTGAGAAAGAGGGAGGGAGATTGGAATTCCAAGGGATCCAACCCACCTCGGGAAGTTTGGTAATCTCAGCAATCCAGGCAGAACGGATGCTAGAGAAGGGGTGCGAGGCCTATGTAGCCACGATAAGCACCGAGGGAAATAAGAAGAGTTGGGAGTTAAAGGATATCCCAGTGGTCAATGATTTCGCGGATGTGTTCCAGGCCTTGTCCGGGTTACCACCTGATAGGGCGGATCCATTCACGATTGAATTGGAACCAGGGATTGCCCCAATCTCGAAAGCATCCTATCGTATGGCTCCAGCCGAGATGGCTGAGTTAAAGAAACAGTTGGAAGAACTGTTGGATAAAGGATTCATCAGGCCGAGTGAGTCACCTTGGGGTGCACCGGTGCTGGTTGTGAAAAAGAAGGATGGAAGCTTTAGGCTTTGCATCGATTATCGGGGATTGAATCGGGATTACGGTAAAGAACAAGTACCCATTACCCCGAATTGATGAGTTGTTGGATCAACTCAGAGGTGCGACCTGGTTCTCAAAGATCGATTTGGCCCAGGGATATCACCAAATTCCGATTGAGTCATCGGATATTCGGAAGACGGCTTTTCGGAAAAGATATGGACACTACGAGTTTGTAGTGATGCCATTCGGTTTAACCAATGCACCGGCAGCCTTTATGAAGATGATGAATAGGGTATTTCGGGATTGTTTAGATGAGTTTGTTATCATTTTCATTGATGACATCCTCGTCTATTCAAAGGGGCACGAAATGCACCAAAATCATCTAAGGGTGGTGATGGAACGGTTAAAGGAGCACAAGCTTTACGCCAAGCTAAGCAAGTGTAGCTTTTGGCAGAGAAGTATTGGGTTCTTGGGACACATTGTGTCCGACCAAGGGGTGTCAGTAGACCCGGAGAAAGTTAAGGCTATCAAGGATTGGCCGAGGCCTCGGAATGCAACTGAGATTAGGAGCTTCCTGGGTTTGGGCGGATACTATAGACGGTTTGTCAATGGGTTTGCGAAAATGGCTTACCCCATGACTAGTCTAACCGGGAACGATGTTAAGTACGAGTGGACAGCCGAGTGCGAGGAATGTTTCCAACGGTTGAAGGAGATGCTAACGACTGCACCAGTCTTGGCACTACCTGAACCGGATGAACCTTATGCGGTATACACAGACGCATCCAGAACTGGATTGGGTGCTGTTCTTATGCAAAAGGGTAGGGTGATTGCCTATGCATCAAGGCAATTGCGGAAACATGAAGGAAACTATCCCACTCATGACTTAGAAATGGCGGCAGTAATCTTTGCATTAAAGATTTGGCGGTCATACTTGTATGGAGCCAAAGTGCAAGTTTTTACCGACCATAAGAGTCTGAAGTACATTTCCAGTCAACCCGAATTGAACCTTAGGCAAAGAAGGTGGATAGAATTCGTGGCTGATTATGATCTAGATATTGCCTACCATCCGGGAAAGGCAAATCTTGTGGCGGATGCCTTGAGTAGGAGGCGTTCGGATGTGCATGCGGGAAAGGATGCGGAAACCCTTGTCGGACTGGTTAAGATGATGCATTTGAATGCAATATCAAACGAACCAGAACCATTGGGTATAGACGCAGCAAATCGGGCAGATCTATTGAGTAAGATCCGAATAGCCCAAGAAAAAGATGGACTGCTGAACCAAGCGGTCCAGAACAATCAGTCCGAGTATGGGAAACCAAACAGGTATTTGGTCTGGATTCGGGGACGAATCCACTTCAAGTGGGGGAGACTTGTAACACCCCCGATCCTCAGTAAAGATCGGTAGGGCGAGCTGACCGACAGCTGGGCGAGCTGGCCGGTAGCTGGGCGAGCTGGCCGGTAGCTGGGCGAGCTGGCCGGTAGCTGGGCGAGCTGGCCGGTAGCTGGGCGAGCTGGCCGGTAGCTGGGCGAGCTGGCCGGTAGCTGGGCGAGCTGGCCGGTAGCTGGGCGAGCTGGCCGGTAGCTGGGCGAGCTGGCCGGTAGCTGGGCGAGCTGGTCGGTAGCTGGGCGAGCTGGTCGGCAGTAGACGAGCTGGTTGGTAGTTGGGGCCAACTGGCCAGCTAGCAATGGCTCGGGCAGTTGGTGCCGAACCAGTGCCTCGACCAGGCACAACGGTTCGACCGGAAACGTTGATTGGTCGAACAAAGGCCGTGACCATTCGTGAAAAACTACCACGATCCCTATAAATAGAGGGCTTGGGGGGCGACACAAGGACACACGCTGGGACAGAAAACTCAGAGGGATACACCCAGATATCCACACACACACATAGAGAGAGACACACACACACACACTTACACACATGGGAAATGTCCTATTGATCGGCTGGCCATGGGAAATGGGTGATCCCTTCCACGGCTGGATAGTCGACTAGGTATGCCCTGTGACCGAACCAAGTATGTCAATCTGAGTGATTGGCTTGCCGGGGGATTGGGTGATCCCTTCCGGACGGATGGTTGGCCGGATGTGTCGTATGACCGGACTGAGAATGTCATTGGCCAGACTTGGGGTGTTTCACGAAGAGCTTTGGTCTCTAAGGACTTGATGCTTCTAGTAGTCTTTAAGGAGGTTTTGAGTACAGGAAAATAAGAGATGGAACTACCTCCTCAAGTAGCAGCCCTGCTCAACAGATTCTAGTATGTATTTCCTGAGCAGATACCAGCAGGCCTGCCTCCCCTACGTGGTATTGAGCACTAGATTGATCTCGTACCCAGAGCACTCTTGCCCAACCGGGCAGCATACCAGATGAGTCTAGAGGAGTCAAAGGAACTTGAAAGGTAAGTTAAAGAGCTACTAGAGAAAGGTTATGTGCGAGAGAGCCTCAACCCATGTGTCGTGCCTGTGTTACTGGTCCCAAAGAAGGATGGAACTTGGTCCATTTGCGTAGACTTCCGGGCCATAAACAACATTACTGTTAAGTATCGGACCCCATACCCCGGTTGGATGATATGCTGGATGAGCGGAGTGGAGCCACGGTTTTCTCCAAGATACACCTCAAGAGTGGATACCACCAGGTCATGAAGGAAGGCGATGAATGGAAGACCACCTTCAAGACAAAGCAAGGGCTGTATGAATGGACAGTCATGCAATTTGGCAAGACAAAGCAAGGGCTGTACGAATGGACAATCATGCAATTAGGCTTGACCAATGCCCTAAGCACCTTCATGCGTATTGCACCTTCATGCATCTTATGAACCAAGTTCTTAGGACTTACATTAGTAAGTTTGTCGTAGTGTACTTTGATGATATTCTTGTTTACAATAAGTGCCTTAAGTATCATATTACACATCTTGAGATGGTATTTAAGACCCTTCGACAAGAAGAGCTTTATGCCAATCTCAACAAATGCACTTTTTGTACTGATAAGCATATTTTCCTATGCTTTGTTGTGAGTTCACAGGACTTACATGTTAATGAGGAGGAAAAGATTCGAGCCATACAAGAGTGGCCAACACCAAGTAACATCAGCCAAGTAACAAGCTTTCACGGTCTGGACAGCTTCTACAGGAGATTTGTGCCCAACTTCAACAGCATTGCCTCAGCCTTGACGGTAGCTGTGAAAAAAATGTGGGGTTCAGAGTGGGAGAAGCCCAAGAGAAGGCATTACGGGCCTTGAAGGTCAGTCTCAATCATGCACCAGTGTTAGTCCTGTCCGATTTCAACAGAACATTTGAAGTGGAATGTGATATCTCAGGCATAGGCATAGCAGCGGTTCTAACATTAGGAAGAAGGCTAGTGGCATATTTTATTGAGAAGTTAGGTGGGGTCTCACTAAACTACCTCACCTATTACAAGGAGCTCTATGCCCTAGTCCGAGCATTGGAGACTTGGCAACACTATTTGTTGTCCAAGTAGTTTGTGATCCACACTGATCACGAGACTCTCAAACACCTCAGAAGGCAAACAACATCAAGAGAAGACATGTTAGGTGGATGAAGTACATCGAGACCTTCCCTTACATTATCAAGTAAAAGAATGGTAAGGATAATGTGGTAGCCAATGCATTATCAAGGAGGTTTGCCTTGATATCAACAGTAGAAGCAAAATTTTTAGGATTTGAGCACATCAAGGCCTTATACAAGGATGATCCTAACTTTGCTGAGAGTTACAAAGAGTGTGGCATAGGGAGTCACGGCAAGTTCTATCTCCATGATGGATTCTTGTTTTGAGAAAGAAGGTTGTGCATAGCTCAGGGATCTTTATGAGATCTTATCACCCAAAAAGCTTATGGAGGAGGTCTTATGGGCCACTTTGTGTTGACAAGACACTGGTCGTGGTCAAAGAGCACTTCTACTGACCACACATCAAGAGAACAGTAGAAGTCCATTGTGCAAGGTGTATAACTTGCAAAAAGGCAAAGTCCCGAATACACCCTCATGGGTTGTATCTCCCTCTACCTATGCCTATGCATCCATGGATTGATATCTCCATGGACTTCATTCTAGGTCTACCCAAGAACAACCACAAATATGCCATCTTTGTAGTGGTGGATCGTTTCTCTAAGATGGCACACTTTATAACGTGTGCAAATGTTAATGATGCCACGCAAATGGTAGAATTGTTCTTCATGGAGGTGGTGCGTCTTCATTTAGTGCGAAGAACCATCATATCAGTCCGAGACACCAAATTCCTCAACCACTTCTGGAGGATCCTTTGGAGAAAACTAGGCACGAAGCTTCTATTTTCCACCACGTGCCACCCTCAGACCGATGGCCAAGATGAAGTGCTCAACCGTATCTTATCAACTCTTCTCAGGACCCCCCTTGGGAAGAACCTCAAGACATGGGTGGAGTGCATGCCATTCATTGAGTTTGCCTACAACTGAGCTATGTACTCAGCCACTAAGAAGACTCCTTTTGAGATTGCTTATGGCTTCAACCCCCAAACACCTTTGGAGCAAACACCACTGCCACCAACATAGATTACCAACCTAAATGGAGAATATAAAGTAGAATTCATCAAGAAGTTGCACCAGAAGGTCATGGAGAACCTAGAAAAGAGGACCGGGCAGTACGTGACTCATGCCAACGAGGGAAGAAAGTAGATGATCTTCCAACCGGATGATTGGGTGTGGCTACACCTACGGCAAAAAAGATTCTCCAACCTAAGGATTTCCAAACTAGCCCCCAGAGCAAATGGACCATTCAGAATTCTGGAGAGGATCAAAAACAACACCTACCGACTTGAATTTCCAAGTGAGTTTAATGTGTCTAACACATTCAATGTGACTGATTTAGCTCTCTTCCTTGTAGATAAACCAATTTTAAGGACAAAACCTACTAAAGGGAGAGGGTATGATGAGGACAAAAGATCATCTGCCCGGCCAGATTGTGAAAATGGCAGACCAGATCAAGAAGAAGGCCTGCCCGAGACAGCTGGACCAATAGGCGAGTCTGCCCGGCCAAGTGGTACTGCCGGCCCGATGATCAAGAAGGCCAGGCAGACCAACTTTGCCGGTGAAAAAGCCCAAACCTCTGGTCCCACTAGCGGTGATGTGGCCAAAACCTCCGGCTTGGCTAGCGACACCGCCGGCTCACCTAACATTCTGGCCGGCTCCGATTATATTTTGGCCAGCTCAACACGCATTACAGCCGGCTCACGCGATCACACGGCCAGCTCAAGCTCCACACAAGGAGACTTGGACCAGATCATCAGCCAGTTTTAGGGCATTGACCGAGTGGAAAGTTCTGCACCAATGGTACCACCGGAGGCCATGAAAAGAAGCAAAATAAGGGCACTCTTCCACAAGTTCAGCTTGTGGATGGAAAAGCTCCTAAAAGACCAAATACTAGGAGCAATGGGCCAAGAGTGCAAGGGTCAAGTCAAGGGCTTCTCAACCTCTCAAAGTGCTCCAGAAACTTGGGATCTCATGGCAAAGGAGGTCAAGGCCCAACAATTCATTAACCTATTTAAAGTTGAAGACTAGGCATGTGCAACAACGTCGGCCCACTTTCATTTATTGGCGAAAAGGTAAGAAGGCAAGTTTTTAATTATAAGATTGCCTTTTTTTGTTTTGCATGGTAGGAATTAGTAGTTTTCCTTTTTATTGAGTCAAGACCAATGAATTAGTTGTCCTTTTTCAATTGTTTCCTTTTTGTAATTTTTCCTTTATGCATTTTTCTATCTTTTCGATTTTTTTTCTTTTGCGTCGACCATAGAAGGTCAAGCTGCCGAGCATATTAATAAGGTTTATTTCAGCATTGTAGTTAGAATCTTTTTGATAATTAATAAATAGAGTATTTTCTTCTAAGAGTTTTCTCCATAAAACTTTTATCGCTTAGACCTAGTCGAGACCAGTCCTCCTACCTCTAAGTTTGTGATTTATCACGAGGCCCTTCATATCTCGTGTGGTTCACCTCACCCGACCACCCAACACACACACACCAAAAACCCTATTCAGAAACCTAAGGCCGAGTTTCTCGTATAAAGTTCTTGCAACCGGTCCGAGAGAAACACGGCCGTGTATCAAAGTTTGTATCAAGTAGCATACAAGCAGCAATCTAATCCATTGCTTGAACTATACGGCAATGAAAAACAGGTATGTCCTCTAACAATGTGAAATTAGATGAAATTATATGATATGTATGCCAAGAAATAGGATACTTTTCTAAGGCATGCCCAACTACACAAGTAGTAACAACCTATCTAGTGGAATCCGAAAAAGACATGTCTAAAAGTGTTAAGGAAATAGGTAATCCAAAATATAAAGTGTAGAATACTAGTATAATGAACTTTTGTTTTCCAAAATTTGTTGAAACATGTATAGGTACACAAGTGATGTAAGATTGAGTATCAATCTCACAAGCGGTATGACCGTAACTCGCAAGATCGAGAATCTTTCTTGGCTTAGGTGGGCAATGGAACTAAAATGATGGGGTTTGAACGAATCATACAATTAGAAGGTGAAAAAAAGGAGTTTAAATGTATCAAACTAATTTGGTCATGGCTTCAATAGAAAGAAAGTGAATCAGACACTTAGTTTCTAAAGCACAAGAACAAGATCAAATACAAGGTTTTGAAGAAAATACTTCGTATTCAACTCTTTGTATCAATGATGATCTGCCTTTACAATCAGGTCATCCTGAACTCTTGACAACGGTCCTAAAGTCTAAAAATAGAAAAACAAATCGTACATTTAAAGTATATAGTTGTTGGCCATTATTGTCTGGTTTGGCCAACATGGAAAGTGTAGATTCTTTTATCTTGAGAGTTTAGGGGAAAAATATAAGGTGTTTAGGTACATCCTTGATTCTTTGTAAAGTGTTTAATACGTGCCCCCAAGTTGCAAGGAATAGAGTTGTTGCAATATGAACACATTAAGTGCACTTGGGTCTATATGACAAGTCTTTGAGAAGAGAGATCCGTCTTATCCTATGGTGGTTGCTTCATGATAAGTTGATTTTGTGTTTTCTTAGGGCCTTAATAATTTCTCATGGGCTCCATGTTTTGGTTTTCAAGTGGTTAAACCGCTTGGTCATTTCACTTGCCATAAACGGCTCTAATCAGTTCATTTGAAGGCATGGATGGAACCATCTCGTCCAAGACGTGTTTAAGTTCTAAAAGTGCATAAGGGTGTTGATGGGGACATCAGATTGTATGGCCGGCCAGGAGACCACACTGGCCGGCCAGGGAGCTTGCTCGAGACAGCCAGGCCATTTGGCGCGTCTGCCGGCCCAAGCGGTACCGCCGGCCCTTCGACCAGCCAGGCCGGACCGACCAACATTTCCGGTGGAGAGGCCCAAACCTCCGGCCCAACTGGCGGCAACGTGGATGACACCGCCAGCCCAATTGGTGACGACGCCGGCTCTGGGATCAATTTGGCCGGCTCCGATGACAATACGGCCAGCACCTCGCACAGTCCATCCGGTACAGCCGATCCAGCTGATTGCACCACCATTTTATCATCTACACAAAGAGACTCGGATCAGATAAGATACCAGCTTCAAAACATGCATCTGGATCAAGTTTCTACACCAGTAGTGCCACCAGGAGCAATGACAAGGAGCATATCAAGGGCGCTCTTCCACAAGTTCAGCTTGTGGGTCGACAAGCTCCTAGAGGATGACCGACAAAGAACATTGGGCCAAGAGTACAAAGAAGAGTCCAAAGGCTTCTCAAAAATGCAAGGGACTTCAAAGACTTGGGCTTTAGTAGCAAGAGAGGTCAAGGCCCAACGATTCCTAACTCTACTCCAAGTCGAAGACTAGGAGCAAGGCGAGTGCATGCCACAAGGTCGGCCACCTTCCATTTTTTGGCCGATAGGTAAGAATGGTAAGTTTTCAATTTATATACTTGCCTTTTTATGTTTTGCAAGGTAGGATTTAGAATGTTATATTTTGAGTCAAAGATAATTTAGGTAAAAGTCCTTTTTTCGGTTATTCACTTTTGTAATTTTTCCATTTGTGCACTTTTGTAAGTTTTCCATTTTTCTTTGAGTCGACCCTAGAATGTCAAGCTATCAAGCATATTAATAAGGCTCCTTCCAGCATTGTAGTTTGACAACCTTTTTCTGATATTAATAAAGATCGAATTTTCTTCCTACAAGTTTTCTCTCAAAGCTTGTGCGCTTGGAACCTAGTCGAGACCAGCCCTCCTAGCTCTAAGTTTGTGATTTATCACGAGGTTCATCACCCCATGTGTGGTTCAATTCACCATTCCATCCATTACCAAACAGAAAAACCCCCATCCAGAAGCCTAAGGTTGAGTTTCTCACCTATTCTTCTCCAAATAGCCCACACGCGTACAACCTTGAATCGAGGCTTGTATCATTTTGGTATAAGAGCTTAAAGCTCCTAAAACCAGATTATTTCTATCCTTTATTTAGTCTTGTTTCCAGTTCTTGCATTAGTTTAAGTCTCATTCAAAAAATAAAAAAATAACATCAAAACTCAAACCGAGTGCATCTAGCTTCTACGTGCATCACTAGGGTTTATATTCATTCTTGCATTACAATTTTCGTCTTTCCTTTTTTATTAAAAGTATATTTCCATTAAGTTAAATCAAAAAGCAAAAAATATAGAAAACTACCAAGAAAAATCGACCAAAAAGAATCTAGCATCTTTATCATTAATTGTCAAGAAGTTTCCGTTTTTTTGTTTTTCCTTTTCCCCAGAATTTTCCTTTTCAATTTTTCATTTTTGCAACTTCTACTTCAACTATAAAAGACAACCCTCCTAATCGAATTTTAGGAGCATAATAAATTTTTTCTTTCTTTTGTAAAACACAATAGCAGAAGGAAATCAGGATGCAACCGAGGCTATGATGACCATGTTCACCACACTTCAAACACAACTCGCATCAATCGGCGAGAGGTTGGAGTGCATGGAGAGGCCGGTGAGATTCCAGGCCATAAGGCACGTTAGGGCTGAGCAAGACCATCCTGAGGGTCTTGAGCACCATAGGACATGACACGAACAGGAGGAGCCCCAGTCGGTTGGAGATGAAGACACGCAGCCCCACGGCTATCACCCTAGACCGAGAGGACCTCCACGGCAACCAGAAGCAGAATGCGATGGCTTTGAGCCATATGGTCATCACCAGAGACCAAGAATGCCTCCTAGACATCCTGAGGATAGAGATGAATACACCTACAACAGGGTAATTCATCCTGATGTTAAATTAACACCTCCTAGTTTTGCAGGAAAAGTAGACCCCGAAGCCTATCTAGATTGGGAGAGGAGGATGGATCACATCTTTGATCACTACAACCAACCAGGCCCTAGGAGAGTCTCCATGGCAGTAGCACAACTCACGGATAATGCCCTCATCTGGTGGGATCGTGAGGTTTCTGACCGAAGGAGGAGAAGATTGAGGCCCGTAGACTCATGGGTCGACATGAAAGATCTCATGAGACAAAGGTTTGTTCCACCCTATTTCCATAGAGATTTGCAACGACATTTTTGTACTCTTAAGCAGGGCACCAGATCAGTAGAGGAGTACTACGAAGAGTTTGAAAGTCTATGGAACAGGCTGGAGCTCAATGATGATGAAGAGGCATTGATGGCGCAATTCTTGGATGGGTTGCAAGAGAGAATCAGCCGTAAGGTAGAGAGATAAATCCTGAGCCAACCCGTGACCAGAGAGAGCCTAGTAAGTCTTCTAACCCTCAGAGATCACGTGACATCATTTGCTTTAAGTGTAGGGGTCGCGGCCACATCTCAAGGGAGTGCCCAAACAACCGTGTTATGCTGATCACGAAAGTTGTAGAGTATGAGTCTCAAGACGAAGAAGACTATGAACCAGAATGAGAATACGCTGACATTGAGTACCCAGATGTGGGGAAGTGGTGGTCACTAGACGCATTCTCAGTGCAATGATGGATCCCTCAGAGACAATTCAAAGGGAGAACATCTTCCACAACCGGTGCACCATCAAGGGCAAGGTATGTAACCTCATCATACATGATGGTTCTTGCACTAACGTTGCTAGTGCGTACATGGTTGATAAGCTAGGTCTAGAGAAGACAAGGCACCCTCGACCGTATAGACTGAGATTGCTCGATGACAAAGTGTAGCTCAAGATCCATGAGCAAGTAACTGTGCCATTCAGTGTGGACAGATACCAAGACCAGGTAGTGTGCGACGTGGTGCCAATGCGCTGGCCACCTTCTGCTAGGAAGGCCATGGCAGTTTCACAAGGAGACCAGGCATAATGGCCAAACCAATCTCTACACCTTTGTGCACGACAGGAGAAAGGTCAGCCTAGCTCCTCTCACACCTGCCCAGGTACATGAGCTACAACAACAAATGAGTAAGGAAAAGAAAATCATTAAATCAAATTTTCTTATTCAACCAAGTCATGTCCGGAGAGCTTCAGCCTCGAAGGATTTAACGTTACTAATGGTCTTTAAGGATATTTTGAGTGTAGAAAAAGAACAGGTAGAGCTACCGCCTGAAGTATCAGCTCTCCTCAACAAGTTCCATAATGTATTTCCAGAGGAGATACCAACAGGCTTGTCCCCCCTACGCGACATAGAGCACTAGATCGACCTCGTGCCCGGAGCAGCCCTGCCTAACCATCCAGCCTACCGGATGAGCCCAGAGGAGTCTAAGGAGCTTGAGAAGCAAGTCAAGGAGCTCATGGAGAAGGGCTATGTTCGAGAGAGCCTCAGTTCATGTGCCGTACCAGTGCTGCTAGTACCCAAGAAGGATGGGACTTGCCGAATGTGTGTGGACTGCCGAACAATCAACAATATCACAGTCAAGTACCAGCATCCGATACCGCGGCTGGATGACATGCTAGATGAGCTGAGTGGAGCCATGGTCTTCTCCAAGATAGACCTCAAGATTGGATACCACCAGGTCAGAATGAAGGAAGGTGATGAGTGGAACACCGATTTCAAGACAAAGCAAGGGCTCTACAAGTGGACAGTCATGCCATTCGGCTTGACTAATGCCCCAAGCACTTTCATGCGCCTTATGAACCAAGTTCTTAGGGCGTACATCAGTAATTTTGTTGTGGTTTACTTTGATGACATTTTAGTTTACAGTAAGTGCCAAAGGGATCACCTCACATATCTTGAGTTGGTACTTAAAACCCTTCGACAAGAAGAACTTTATGGAAATGTCAAGAAGTGCATCTTTTGTACTGATAAACTTGTCTTCTTAGGTTTTTTTGTAAGTTTACATGGCTTACAGATTGATGAAGAGAAGATTCGAGCCATACAAGAATGGCCAACACCGAGCAACATCAGCCAAGTGAGGAGTTTCCACGGTCTGGCCATATTCTACAGAAGATTCGTGCCCAACTTCAGCAGTATTACCTCACCATTGACGGCAGTAGTGAAGAAGAATGTGAGATTCGACTGGGGTGAAGCTCAGGAGAAGGCGTTCCAGGCCTTGAAGGACAGCCTCACACATGCACCAGTACTAGTCCTGCCCAACTTCAACAAGACATTTGAAATGTAGTGTGATGCCTTTGAAATAGGCATAGGAGCGGTGCTAACCCAAGGAGGAAGGCCAGTGGCATACTTCAGTGAGAAGTTAGGTGGTGCCTCACTGAGCTACCTCACCTACGACAAGGAGCTCTATGCCCTAGTCCGAGCCTTGGAGAATTGGCAGCACTACTTGCTCTCCAAGGAGTTTGTGATCCACACTGATCACGAGACTCTCAAACACCTCAGAGGGAAAACCAATCTCAAGAGGAAACATGCCAAGTGGATGGAGTTCATAGAGACCTTCCCTACGTCATTAAGTACAAGAAGGGCAAAGATAATATGGTAGTTGATACACTATCCAGAAGGTTTGCCTTGATATCCACCATGCATGCAAAGGTTTTAGGATTCGAGCACATCAAGGACCTATATAAGGATGATCCTGACTTTGCTGAGATCTAAAAGGAGTGTGGCACAGGGAGTCATGGCAACTTCTACATCCATGAGGGGTTCTTGTTCTGAGAGAGAATACTGTGCATACCACAAGGATCGTTACGGGAGCTTATCATCTGAGAAGGTCATGGAGGAGGACTCATGGGCCACTTTGGTGTCGACAAGACACTAGCACTGGTCAAGGAGCACTTCTACTGGCCCCACATCAAGAGGTTAGTAGAAGCCCATTGTGCAAGGTGCAGCACTTGCAAAAAGGTGAAGTCCTGAGTGCATCCTCACGGGTTGTATCTCCCTCTGTCCATACCTACACATCTATGGGTGGAAATCTCAATGGACTTCGTTATAGGTCTGCCCAAGATCAACCACAAAGATGCTATCTTTGTAGTGGTGGACAGATTCTCCAATATGGCACATTTCATCCCATGTGCCAATGTCAATGATGCCATGCAAACAGCCGAGCAGTTCTTCAGGGAGATAGTATGGCTTCACGGAGTGCCAAGGACCATCGTGTCAGACATGGACACCAAATTTCTCATCCACTTCTGGAGGACCCTCTGGAGGAAGCTAGGTATGAAGCTGCTCTTCTCTACCACCTGCCATCCTCAAACCGATGGCAAAACTGAAGTAGTCAACCAGACATTGTCGACTCTTCTCAGGACTACACTAGGGAAGAACCTCAAGACTTGGGTGGAGTGCCTGCCATTTATAGAGTTCGCATACAACCGAGCCGTGCACTCAGCAACCAAGAAAACCCCTTTTGAACTAGTCTACGGCTTCAACCCCCTAACACCCCTGGAGCAAACGCCACTGCCACCAGCAGAAATGACCAACGTCAACGGAGCATCCAAAGCGGAGTTCATCAAGAGGATACACCAGAAGGTAGCAGAAAATTTGGAGAAGAGAACCGGGCAATACGTGACTCATGCCAACAAGGGAAGAAATAAGGTGATTTTTCAATCAGGCATTTGGGTGTGGCTACACATATGGCAGGAGAGGTTCCCCAACCTAAGGAGTTCCAAGCTGGCCCCAAGAGTAGATGGAGCATTCAGAATGCTGGAGAGCATCAACAACAACGCCTACCTGATTGAGATTCCACATGAACCAGTTTTGAGGTCAAAACCTACTAAAGGGGGAGGGGATAATGGGGACATCAGATCGTATGGCCGGCCAGGAGACCAGACTGGCCGACCAGGAAGCTTGCCCGAGACAGCCGGGCCATTTGGCGCGTCAGCCAGCCCAAGCGGTACCGCCGAACCTTTGACCAGCCGGGCCGGACCGACCAACGTTTCCGGCGGAGAGGCCCAAACTTCCAGTCCAACTGGCGGCGACGTGGATGACACCGCCGACCAAATTGGTGATGCCGCCGACTCCGGGATCAACTTGGCTGGCTCCGATGACAATACGGCCAGCACCTCACACAGTCCAGCCGTTACAGTCGATCCAGCCGATTGCACCACCATTTCATCATCTACACAAAGAGACTCGGACCAGATAAGCTACCAGCTTCATACATGCATCTGGATGAAGTTTCTAGACCAGTGGTGCCACCAGGAGTAATGACAAGGAGCAGATCAAGTGCGCTCTTCCACAAGTTCAGCTTGTGCGTCGACAAGCTCCTAGAGGATGACCGACAAAGAACATTGGGCTAAGAGTGCAAAGAAGAGTCCAAAGGCTTCTCAACAATGAAAGGGACTTCAGAGACTTTGGTTTAGTAGCAAGAGAGGTCAAGGCCCAACGATTCCTAACCCTACTCCAAGTCGAATACTAGGAGCAAGGTGCGTGCATGCCACAAGGTCGACCATCTTCCATTTATTGGCTGATAGGTAAGAATGGTAAGTTTTCAATTTATATAGTTGCTTTTTTTGTTTTGCAGGGTAGGATTTAGAATGTTTACATTT
>CM032155.1:28717010-28728274 GCA_018901935.1 Pugionium cornutum
ATTATGCTTCATTTATAAGCCTTTACTCAAGGAGCATCAATGATCACTTTAGAATGATCAATTTAACTAGCCGATAAACTTGACATGTCCGTACTCAATCGTATGTAACATTTGGTTTTGAGTTTAAATTGACATGAATCCAACGCCCACATTAAGGTAGCTCAATATTCTGTTTTGTGATAAAATATAAGACCGAATTAGCTACAACAAAGGCAACAAGTAATCAAATTTAGTCCAAACTGCGTGATGCCATGCATTATGCTTCATTTGTAAACCTTTGCTCAGTGAGCACCAATAATCAGTTTAAAATGATCATTTTAACTAGCTGATCAACTTGACATGTCCACACTAAATCGTCTTTAACATTTTATTTAGAGCTAAAAATGATATGAATCCAACGCCCACGTTAATCTAGCTCCTTTTTCAAAATTGTTAGAATATTTTAGACTAAAAGAGCTACGAAAAAGCTTCCAAGTAATCCAATGTATCCCAAACCGCGTGATGCAATGCATTATGCTTCATTTATAAGCCTTTACTCAAGGAGCACCAATGTCAGTTTAGAATGATCATTTTAACTGGCCGATCACCTTTAGATGTCCGCCCTAAATCGTCAAGAACTTTTGATTTAGAGCTCAAAATGACATGAATCCAATGCCCATGTTAAGCTAACTCAATTTTCCATATTTAATATGACCACATTTGAGACTAAAAGAGCTACGACAAATCCTCCATGTAATCCAATGTATCACAAACTGTGTGATGTCATGCAATACGCTTCATTTACAAGTCTTTACTAAATGAGCACCAATGATAAATTTAGAATCATCATTTTAACTGGCCGATCAACATGACATTTCCGCACTTAATCGTCTGTAACTCTTGATTTAGAGTGCAGAATGACCACGCTAAGCTACCTCAATTTTCTATATTTTGATAAAATTTAAGACTGAAATAGCTACGACGAAGCCTCCAACTAACCAATCTATCCCAAACTGTGTGATGCCATGAATTATGGTTCATTTGTAAACCTTTGATCAATGAGCACAAATGAGCAGTTAAGAATCCTCACTGTAACTGGCCGATGAACTTCACATATTTGCACTAAATCGTCCGTAACATTTGATTAAGAGGTCAGAATGATATGAATCCAATGCCCATGTTAAGCTAGCTTAATATTCTATTTTGTGAAAAAAATTTAAGACCAAAATTGCTCCGACAAAGCATCCAAGTACTCCAATCCATCCCAAATTGCATGATGCCATGCATTATGCTTCATTAATACGCCTTTACTCAATGAGTACCAATGATCAGTTTAGAATGATCATTTTAACTAGCTTGTCAACTTGACATGTCCACACTAAATTGTCCTTAACATTTGATATATAGCTCATATTTCTATATTGTGACAACATTTGAGACTTAAATAGCTACTACAATGTCTCCATGTAATCCAATGTATCCCAGACTCCGTGATGCCATGCATTATGCTTCATTTGAAAATTTTTGCTCAATGAGCACCAATGATCAGTTTACAATGATCAATTTAACTAGCCGATATACTTGACATGTCCACACTAAATCTTCCATAACTTTTGATTTAGAGTTCAGAATGATAGGAATCCAACGCGCACGTTAAGCTAGCTCAATTTTCTATATTGTAATAACATTTGAGACTGAAAGAGCTACCACAAAGCCTTTAAGAAATCCATTATATCCTAAATAGCGTGATGACATGTACTATGCTTCACTTATAAGTCTTTACTCAAGGAGCAATAATGATCAGCTTAGAATGATCAGTTTAGAATGATCACTTTAACTAGCGGATAAACTTGACATGTACATACTAAATCGTCCGTAACTTTTGATTTAGAATTCAAAATGACAACGATCTAACTTCTACGTTAGGTTAGTTCAATATTCTATTTTTTGACAAATATGAAGACCAAAATAGCTACATAAAAACCTCCAAATAATCCAATCTTTCTCAAATTGTGTGATGCCACACATTATGCTTCATTAATACGGCTTTACTCAATGAGCACCAATGATCAGTTTAGAATGATCATTTTAGCTAGTTGATCAATTTGACATGTCCACACTAAGTCGTCCTTAACATTTGATTTAAAGTTCAAAATGACATGAATCAAATGCCCACGTTAATGTTGCTCCATTTTCAATATTGTGACAAAATTTGAGATTGAAAAAGCTACAACAAAGCCTCCAAGTAATCCATTGTTTCCCGAACTACGTGATGCCATGCATTATGCTTCATTTGTAAACCTTTGCTCAATGAGCACCAATGATCAGTTTAGAATGGTCAATTTAACTAGCCGATAAACTTGACATGTCAACACTAAATCGTTCGTAACTTTTGATTTGGACTTCAGCATGACACGAATCCGACGCCCACGTTAAGGTAGCTGAATATTCTATATTGTGACAACATTTAAAACCCAAATAGCTACGGCAAGGCCTCCAAGTAATCCAATTTATCCCAAACTGTGTGATGCCATGCATTTTGCTTCATTTGCAATGAGCTTTAATGATCAGTCTAGAATGATCAATTTAACTAGCCCATAAACTTGACATGTCTGCACTAAATCGTCCGTAACTTTTGATTTAGAGTTCAAAATGACATGAATCAAATGCCCATGCTAAGCTAGCTCAGTTTTCTGTAATATGACAAAATGTAAGACCGAAATATCTACAACAAAGCCTACATGTAATTCAATGTATCCGAAATTGCATGATGCCATGCATTATGCTTCATTAATGAGCACCAATGATCAGTTTAGAATGATCATTTTAACTAGCTGAACAACTTGACATGTCTGCACTAAATTGTCTTTAACATTTGATTTGGAGCTCAAAATAACATGAATCCATTGCCTAAGTTAATATATCTCAATTTTCAATATTGTGGCAGTATTTGGGATTGAAAGAGCTACGGCAATGCCTTCAAGTAATCCAATGTATCCAAACTGCGTGATGTCATGCATTATGCTTCATTTGTAAACTTTTGCTCAATGAGAACCAATTATTAGTTTAGAATGATCAATTTAACAAGCTGATAAACTTGACATGTGTGCACTAAATCTTCCGTAAGTTTTCATTTTGAGTTCACAATGACCCGAACCAACGCCCACATTAAGGTAGCTCAATATTCTATATTGTGATAAAATTTAAAACCAAAATAGCTACGACAAAGCAACCAAGTAATCCAATCAATCCCAGACTGCGTGATGGCGTGCATTATGCTTCACTTATAAGCCGTTACTCAAGGAGCACTAATGATCAGTTTTGAATGATCATTTTAGCTAGCTGATAACCTTGTCAAGTCCGCAATAAATCGTCTTTAACTTTTAATTAGAGCTCAATATGACACGAATCCAATGTCCATGTTAAGCTAGCTCAATTTTCTATATTGTTACAACATTTGAGATTGAAAGAGCTACCACAAATCCTTCAAGTAATCAAATCTATCATAAACTGCGTGATGCCATGCATTATGGTTCATTTATAAGCCTTTACTCAAGGAGCACTAGTGATCTATTTTGAATGTTCAGTTTAGAATGATCACTTTAACTGGCGGATCAACTAGACATGTCCGCACTAAATCGTCCATAACTTTTGATTTAGAGTTTAAAACTACATGAATCCAACGCCCAAGATACTCTAGCTCAATTTCCGTATTGTGACAACGTTTGAGACTTAAAGGATTACGACAAATCCTCCAACTAATCCAATGTATCCCGAATTTCGTGATGTCATGCATCATGCTTCATTTATAAACCTTTACGCAAAGAGCACCAATGATCATTTTAGAATGATCATTTTACTGGCCGATCAACTTGACATTTCCGCACTAAATCGTCCGTAACTTTTGATTTAGAGTTCAAAATGACAGAAATTCAAATCTCACGTTAAGCTAGCCCAACTTTCTATATTGTGACAAAATTTAAACTAAAAAAACAGCTACGACGAGACGTTCAAATAATCCAATCTATCCCAAACTGCATGATGTCATGCATTATGCTTCTTTTATTAGCCTTTACTTAAGGAGCACCAATGATCATATTAGAATGATCATTTTAAGTATCTGATCAACTTCCATGTCCGCACTAAATCGACTTTGACTTTTGATTTATAGATCAAAATGACATGAGTCCAACGTCCATGTTAAGCTAGCTCAATTTTTCATATTGTGACAACATTTGAGACTGAAAGAGCTACTAAAAAGCCTCAAAGTAATCCAATGTATCTCAAAGTGCGTGATGCCATGCATTATGGTTCATTTCTAATCCTTTACTCAAGGATCACTAATCATCAGTTTAGAATGATCATTTTAACTGGCCGATCAATTGGACATGCCGGCACTAAATCTTCCGTAACTTTTTATTTAGAGTTCAGAATGACATGAACCCAACGCCAACGTTAAGCTAGCTCAAATTTCTATATTGTTTAAAAATTTAGAACCGAAATAGCTACAACAAAGCATTCAAGTAATCCAATATATTCCAAACTGTGTGATGTCATGCCTTACGCTTCATTTATAAGCCTTTACTTAGGAGCACCAATGATCAGTTTGGAGTGGTCATTTTAACTAGCTGATCAACTTGACATGTCCGCACTAAATCGTCATTAACTTTTGATTTAGAGTTCAAAATGACACAAATCCAACGCCGATGTTAGCTAGCTCAATTTTGTATATTGTGACAAAATTTAAACCAAAATAGCTATAACAAATCATGCAATTAATCCAATATATCCCAAAGTGCGTGATGCCATGCATTATCCTTCATTTATTAGCCTTTACTCAAGGAGCACCAATGATCCATTTAGAGTGATCATTTTAACTTGCTGATCAACTTAACATGTGTGCACTAAATCGTCAGCCACTTTTGATTTAGGTTTCAAAATGACACGAATCCAACATCCACGTTAGCTAGCTCAGTTTTCTATATTATGAAAAAATTTAAACAAAAATAGCTACAACAAAGCCTCCAATTATTCCAATCTATCCCAAAGTGCGTGATGTCATGCATTATGCTTCATTTATTAGCCTTTACTCAAGGAGCACCAATGATCCGTTTAGAGTGATCATTTTAACTAGCTGATCAACTTGACTTGTCCGCACTAAATCGTCAGTAACTTTTGATTTAGTGTTCAAAATGACCCGAATCCAACACACATGTTAGCTAGCTCAATTTTCTATATTGTGACAAAATTTAAAACAAAATAGCTACAACAAATCCTCCAAGTAATCCACTGTATCCCAAACTGCGTGATGCCATGCATTATGGTTCATTTATCAGCCTTTACTCAAGGAGCACCAATTACTAGTTTAGAATGATAATTTTAATTGGCCGATCCACTTGACATGATTGTACTAAATCATCTGTAACTTTATTTAGAGTTCGGAATGACATGAATGCAACGCCCATGTTAAGCTAGCTCAATTTGCTATATGGTGACAAAAGTTAAGACAGAAATAGATACGACAAGCCTTCAAGTAATCCGATCTGTCCCACACTACGTGACGCCATGCATTATGCTTCATTTATTAGCTTTTACTCAAAGAGCACCAATGATTATTTTGACTAGGTGATCAACGTACATGTCCACACTAAATCGTCTTTACCTTTTAATTTAGAGCTCAAAATGACATTAGTCCAACACCCATATTAATCTAGCTGAATTTTCCGTATTGTGATAACATTTGAGACTAAAAGAACTACGAAAATGCCTCCAAGTAATCCAATGGATCCCAAACTGCCTGATGTCATGCATTATGCTTCATTTCTAAGCATTTACTCAAGGAACACCAATGATCAGTTTAGAATGATCATTTTAACTGGCCGATCAACTTGACATGTCCTCACTAAATCGTCCATAACTTTTGATTTAGAATTTTTAATGACATGAATCCAATCCCCACCTTATGCAAGCATAAGTTTCTATATTGTGACAAAATTTAAGATAGAAATAGATACGACAAAGCCACGAAGTAATCTAATGTATCTCAAACTGTGTGATGCCATGCATTTTCCTTTCTATATAAGCCTTTACTCAAGAAACACCAATGATCAGTTTAGAATGATCATTTTAACTAGCCGATCCACATGACATGTCCGCACTAAATCGTTTATAACTTTTGATTTATATTTTAGAATGACATAAATCTAATACCGACGCTAAGCTAGCTCAATTTTTTATATTGTGAAAATATTTGAGACTGAAAGAGATACGACAATGCCTCCAAGTAATCCAATGTATCTTAAACTGCGTGATGTCATGCATTATGTTTCATTAATAAGCCTTTACTGAAGGAGCACTACTAATAAGTTTAGAATGATCATTTTAACTGGCTGATCAACTTGACATGTCCACTATAAATCGTCCGTAACTTTTGATTTAGAGTTCAATATTACACGAATCCAACGCCCATATTAAGCTAGCTATATTTTCTATATTGTGACAAAATTTAAGACAAAAATAGCTATGAAAAAGCCTCCAAGTAATCCAATCTATCCCAAACTGGTTTATGCCATGCACTATGATTCATTTATAAGCCTTTACTCAAGGAGCAACAATGATCAATTTAAAATAATCATTTTAACTAGCTGATCAACTTGACATGTTTGCACTAAATCATCTTTAACATTTGATTTAGAGGTTAAAATTACTAAATCAACTTGACATGGCAATTTTAGAAAGCTCAATTTTCCATATTGTTACAACATTTGAGACTGAAAGAGCTACTACAAAGCCTACAAGTAATCCAATGTATCGCAAACTGCGTAATGCCATGCATTATGCTTCATTTATAAGCCTTTACTCCAGGAGCACCAATGATAAGTTTTGAATGATCATTTTAACTGGCCAATCAACTTGACGTGTTCGCACTAAATCGTACGTAACTTTTGATTTAAAGTTCAGAATGACATGAATCCAACGCCCACGTTACGCTAACTCAATTTTTTATATTGTGACAACATTTGAGACTGAAAGAGCTACGACAACGCCTCCAAGTAATCCAATGTATCCCAAACCTCATGATGCCATGCATCATGCTTCATTTATAAGCCTTTACTCAAGGAGCATCAATGATCAATTTAGAATGATCATTTTAACTGCCCGATGAACTTGACATGTATGCACTAAACCGTCGTAACTCTTGATTTAAAGTTCAGAATGATACGAATCCAAAGCCCACGTTACCTAGCCCAATTTTCTATATTTTGACAATATTTGTGACTGAAAGAGCTACCACAAAGACCTCAAGTAATCCAATCTATCCTAAACTGCGTGATGCCATGCATTAGGCTTCATTTATAAGCCTTTACTCAAGGAACACTAATGATTATTTTAGAATGATCACTTTAACTAGTCGATCAACTTGAAATGTCCGCACTAAATCATCTGTAAATTTTGATATTGAGTTCAGAATGATGTCAATCCATTTCACACACTAAGCTAGCTCAATTTCTATATTGTGAAAAATTTTAAGACCGAAATAGCTAAGAAAAAGCCTCCAAGTAATACAATCTATCCCAAACTGCTTGATGCCATGCATTATGCTTTATTTTTAAACCTTTGCTCAATGAGCAGCAATGATCAGTTTAGAATGATCATTTTCATTACTGGGAAACTTGATATGTCTGCACTAAATCGTCTTTAACATTTGATTTAGTGCTCAAAATTACATGAATCCAACGCCCATGTTAATCTACCTCAATTTTCAATATTCTAACAACATTTGAGACTGAAAGAGCTACGACAAAATCTCCAAATAATCCAATGTATCCCAAACTGCGTGCTACCATGCATTATGCTCTATTTTATAAGGCTTTACTTAAGTAGCACCAATGATAAGTAAAATTGAAATTGATATGGCAAAGCCTCCAAATAATTCATTCTATTCCAAAGTGTATGATGCCATGTATTATGCTTCATTTGTTAACCTTTCCTCAACAAGTAATACTAACAATAATGTATCAATAAAACAAATTTAGTTGTCAGATAGCAAGTAATTTGGAGCTAGCTAAACATTATATAAAGTTAACCCCTATTTTAGATAAAATTATGTGTGTTATATTTTTGAGTGCTTTAGACCCTTTAATATACTAACCTTTTGGTAATTTCTCGCACATATTGTGCAATAATTAGATTGTAGAAAATTAGCTCCTATTTGGTGTTTGACGAAAAAAAACAGAGTTTGCATAGGCAGAATAACAGAAAGAACAGGCCCATTACTAAGTTCCGGCCCAAAACCAATTTCCAAAATGATAAGCGCTTAAGAATGAAATCCACGAGTTACGGCATCATCCGCCTTATGACAAGGAATAAAGTGAGTCATTTTGTAAAACCTATCAATTTCAACAAACACATAATCCTTGCCAGTTTTAGTTCTAGGCAATCCAACAACAAAATCCATAAAATATCATGCCAAGGGTGCAAAGGTATAGGAAGAGGGGTATTCAAACCGTGCTTTTGGATTGGGGATTTGGCTTGCTTGCAAGTTACACATCTTTGGCAAGCTTTCTCAACATCACTCCTCATGTGTGGCAAAAAGAAGTGTTCCTGCAATATATGTAATTTGTTTGCCACGCCAAAGTGACCAATAAGACCACGTGAATGTGCTTCCTTTACAAACAAGTCTCGCAAAGAGGAGTTAGGTACACATAACCCATTATCATAAAACAAGAAGCCTTCGCTTTTAAAGTATTTTCCAGTACCAAACGTCTCACAAGAAGCATAAATATCCTTAAAATTAGCATCAGTACCATATAACTCTTTGATTTGCTCAAACCCTAGCAGTTTAACTTCTAAAGAGTTCAAGAGCACATACCTACAAGAAAGAGCATCGGCCACTACATTATCTTTACCTTTTCTTGTAATTTATCACATAATAGAACGTCTCAATGAATTCGACCCACCTAGGATGTCTTTTGTTCAGATTTTATTGCCCTTTGAGATGTTTTACTGACTCATGGTCGGTATGGATGACAAACTCCTTGGGCTAAAAATCATGTTGCCATGTTTGCAAGGCCCTCACAAGCGCATATAGTTCTTTGTCATAGGTTGGGTAATTGAGTGTGGCCCCTCCAATTTTCTCACTAAGGTAGGCTATGGGCTTCCTTTCCTGCATAAGAACATCACCAGTACCAACTCCTGAGGCATCACATTCAATTTCAAAAGTTTTATCAAAGTTAGGAAGAGATAGCACCGGGGAGTTTGTGAGCTTTTCTTTCAAGGTTTGGAATGCCTCCTCTTGCTCCTACTCCCACTTAAATCCCACATTCTTTTTGATAACCACAGTGAGTGGAGATGCTATAGTGCTAAAGTCCATGACAAATATCCGCTAAAACCCAGCTAGGCCATGGAAGCCCCTTACTTCCCCAACATTCTTTGGACTCGGCCACTTCTTAATCGCTTTTATCTTTTCCTCATCAACCTTAGTACCATCTGTACTCACAACAAAACCTAAGAAGACAAGGTTATCTGTTCCAAAAGTACACTTCTTAAGATTGGCATACAAGGTTTCCTTTCTAAGCACTTTAAAAACCTTTCTGAGGTGTCCTACATGATCATCTAAGGTTCGGCTAAATCTAGAATGTCATCAAAGTATACTGCCACAAAAATGACCTATGAATTCCCTAAGGACATGGCTCATCAATCTCATGAAGGTAATAGGTTCATTTGTCAAGACAAAAGGCATTACTAACCACTCATATAAACCTTGTTTAGTTTTAAATGCAGTTTTCCACTCAACACCTGTTTTCATCCTAATTTGGTAATAACCACTCTTCAGATCTACCTTAGAGAAGATGCTAGAACCATGCAATTCATCTAACATATCATCTAATCTTGGTATAGGATGGCGATACTTTACAGTGATATTGTTGATGGCTCTGCAATCAACACACATTCTCCAGCTTCCATCCTTTTTGGGACAATCAAAACAGGTACAACACACGGGCTCATACTTTCGCGGATATGTCCTTTCTCCATGAGTCCAGTGACTTGCTGTTGAAGCTCCTTGGTCTCCAGGGGGTTGGTTCTCTGGGCTGGCTTGATGGAAAGAGATGCTCCTGGTAGAAAGTCAATTTGGTGCTCAATTCCTTGGATTGGTGGTAAGCCTTGTGGTTGCTCCTCTGGAAACATATCTTTAAATTCCTGCAAAAGAAGTTGGATTTTGCCAGGAATATCCTGCATAGATTGGTTAGTATGAAAGCATTCTTTAAGCACAAAGAGTAGGGTCCCTGGGTTGGACTTAATCATAAGATTAGTTGGTTGTTTGGCTGGTAGCTTGGTTTGCGGTTTGGCGATGCTGTCGGCATGGGGTTTGCTTTTGGGTTCGGTTTGGGTTTTGTTTTTCTTTAAAGCTATCTGATCTAAATGAATCTCTTGTGGGGATAAAGGTACTAAAATATGTTTCTTTCCCTTAAATTGCGGTTTGGCGGTGCCGTCGGCATGGGGTTTGCTTTTGGGTTCGGTTTGGGTTTTGTTTTTCTTTAAAGCTATCTGATCTAAATGAATCTCTTGTGGGGATAAAGGTTGTAAAATATGTTTCTTTCCCTTAAACTCAATTGAGTACCTATTAGTAAACCCATCATGAATAACCCTTCTATCCGATTGCCAAGGTCTACCTAACAAGATGTGACAAGCATCCATGGGTAAAACATCACACAAAACCTCATCTTCATATTTGCCTATGGACAAAAGAACTAGGACCTGGTTCTCTACTTCTAGCTCACCCTCATCATTAAGCCATTGCAACTTATAGGGTTTAGACCTCTTAAGCATCTCAGGTCCTAACTTCTCTACCATAATCTCACTAGCTACATTGGTACAGCTACCTCCATCTATCACTAAGCTACAGACCTTGCTCTTAACTAGACAGTGAGTGTGGAATAGGTTCTCTCTTCGCTCATTCTCTTCTGTCCTAGTTTGTAAGTTTAGAATTCTCCTAGTGACTAAGAGTTGTCCAGCATGGGGCATGTCTACATTTTCTTCCAAGGACTCAGCATCCGAATGGTCATCCTCTGATTCTACCTTACCATTAGCATTAATAACTATGGTTCTCTTATTGGTACATTCCCTAGAGTTTTGACCAAAACCCTTACACTTAAAACACTGAATTTCCCTAGTTTTGGTGCTAGATCCCATATCCATTCCCTTAAGTTTTGAATCTTCTACCTTAGATTTAGTGAAAGGCTTGTAATCTTTGCTAGACTTATCCTCCTTAGATTGGCTAAACC
>CM032155.1:28728284-28788284 GCA_018901935.1 Pugionium cornutum
AACGCCCACATTAATCTAGCTCAATTTTTTATATTGTTACAAAATTTTAGACAAAAATAGCAACGACAAAGCCTCCAAATAATCAATCATTCCAAACTGTGTGATGCTATGCATTATACTTCACTTATAAGCCTTTACTCAAGGAGCACCAATGATTAGTTTAGAATGATCATTTTTACTAGCTGATCTACTTGACTTGTCTGCACTAAATCGTCTTTAACATTTTATTTAGACGTCGTAATGACATGAATCCAACGCCCACGTTAACCTAGGTCAGTTTCCAATATCGTGACAACATTTGAGACTGAAAGAGCTATGACAAAGTTTCCAAGTAATCCACTCTATCCCAAAATGCATGATGCCATGCATTATGTTTCATTTATAAGCCTTTGATCAAGGAGCACCAATGGTCAGTTTAGAATGATAGTTTTAACTTGACGATCAACTTGACATGTGAGCACTTAATCGTTTGTAACTTTTGATTTAGAGTTTAGAATGATACAAATCCTACACCCACGCTATGCTGGCTCAATTTTCTATATTGTGATAAAATTTATGACTGAAAGAGCTTCGACAAAGCCTCCAAGTAATTTAATGTATCCCAAACTGCGTGATGCCATTTATTATGCTTCATTTATAACCCTTTAATCATGGAGCACCAGTGATCAGTTTGGAATGATCATTTTAACTAGCTGATCAATTTGACATTTCGACGCTAAATCGTCTTTAACATTTGATTTAGAGCTATAAATGACACGAATGCAACACCCACATTAATCTAGAGCAATTTTCAATATAGCCACAACATTTGAGACTGAAAGAGGTACGACAAAGCTTCCAAGTAATCCAATGTATCCCAAACTCCGTGATGCCATGCATTATGCTTCATTTATAAGCTTTTACTCAAGGAGCACTTATAATTAGTTTAGAATGCTCACTTTAACAGGCCGATCAATATGACATGTCTAAATTATATCATATATAACTTTTGATTTAGAGTTCAAAATGACACGAATCCAACACCCACGTTATGCTAGCTCAATATTCTACATTGTTACAAAATTTAAGACCAAAATAATTTTAACAAAGCCTATCCCAAACTGCGTGCGGGCATGCATTATGCTTCATTTGTAAACCATTGCTCAAGGAGCACCAATGATCAGTTTACAATGATCCTTTTAACAAGCTATCAACTTGACATGTCTGCACTAAATTGTCTTTAACATTTTAGTTAAACCTCAAAATGACATGAATCTAACACCCACGTTAATCTAGGTCAATTTTCAATATTGTGTCAACATTTTGAGACTGAAAGAGCTACGACAAAGTTTCCAAGTAATCCAATCTATCCCAAAGTCCATGATGCAATACATTATGCTTCATTTATAAGCCTTTAATAAAGGAGCATCAATGACCAGTTTATAATGATCATTTTAACTAAACGATCAACTTGACATGTCCGCACTAAATCATTCGTAACTTTTGATTTAGAGTTTAAAATGACACGAATCCTACACCCACATTAATCTAGCTCAATTTTCTATATTGTGATAAAACTTATGACAGAAATTACTACGAAAAATCCTCCGAGTAATCCAATATATCCCAAACTGGGTGATGCCATGCACTATCCTTCATTCATATATATTTATTTTAAGAACATGAATGATCAGTTTAGAATGATCATTTTCACTAGCTATCAACTTGACATGTCCACACTAAATCATCCTTAACATTTTATATAGACCTCAAAATGACATGAATCCAATGCTCACGTTAATCTAGGTCAATTTTCAATATCGTGACAGCATTTGAGAGCAAAATAGCTACGAAAAGCGTCAGAACAATCCAATGTATCCAAACTGCGTGATGCCATTCATTATGCTTCATTTATAAGCCTTTACTCAAGGAGCACCAATGATTAGTTTAGAATGAACATTTTCACTGGCCGATATACTCGAGATTTCGGCATGAAATCGTCCGTAACTTTTGATTTACAGTTCAGAATGACACGAATCCAACACCCACATTAAGCTAGCTTAATTTTTTATATTGTGACAGCATTTGAGACTGAATGAGCTACGACAAATCCTCCAAGTAATCCAATGTATTCCAAATTGCAGGATGCCATGCATTATGCTTCATTTGTAAACCTTTGCTCAATGAGCACCAACGATCATTTTAAAATGATCAATTTAACTAGCCGATAAACTTGACATGTCCGCACTAAATCGTTTGTAACTTTTGATTTAGAGATCAGAATGACATGAATCCAATGCCAACATTAACCGAGCTCAATATTCTATATTGTGAAAAACTTTAAAACAAAAATATCTACGACAAAACCTCCAAGTAATCCAATCTACCGCAAATTCCGTGATGCCATGCATTATGCTTGATTTATGCATTACCCAATGAGCACCGATGATTACTTTAACTAGCAATCAACTTAACATGTCAGCACTATAACTTTTGAATTAGAGTTCAGAATGACGCGAATCCAACACCCCCGTTTAGCTAGCTCAATATTCTATATTATGACAAAATTTCAAACTGAAATGGCTACGACAAAGGCTCCAAGTAATCCAATCTATCCCAAATTGCGTGATACCATGCATTATGTTTCATTTTTACGCCTTTCCTAAATGAGCACCAATGATCATTTTATAATGTTCATTTAAACTAGCTGATACTCTTGGCATGTCCGCTCTAAATTGTCTTTAACATTTGATTTAGAGCTAAAAATGACATGAATCTAACACGCACATTAAACTAGTTCAATTTTTTATACTCTTAAAAATTTAAGATAAAAATAGCTACCACAAAGCCTCCAAGTAATCCAATCTATCCCAAACTGCGTAATGCCATATTATGCTTCATTTATAAACCTTTACTTAATGAGAACCAATGATCAGTTTAGAACGATATATTTAACTAGCTGATAAATTTTCGATGTCCGCACTAAATCGTCCGCAACTTTTGATTTTGAGTTCAGAATGACACGAATACAACGCCCACGAAAGCTAGCTCAATATTCTATCTTGTGACAAAATTTAATACTGAAATAGCAATGAGAAAGCCTCCAAGTAATCCAATCTATCCCAACTGTGAGATGCCATGCATTATACTTCATTAGTAAACCTTTGCTCAATGAACACCAATGATAAGTTTAGAATAATCATTTTAACCAGCTGATCAACTTGACATGTGCGCACTAAAATGATATGATTCCATTGCCCAATAATAAGTTTAGAATTATCAATTAAACTACCCGATAAGCTTGACATGTCCGCACTAAATCCTCTGTAACTTTTTATTTAGAGTTCAGAATTACATGAATCAAATGCCCATGTTAAGGTAGGTCAATATTCTATATTGTGACAAAACTTAAGATCGAAGTAGCTACAATAAAGCCTCTAAGTAATCCAATGTATCCAAATTGCGTGATGCCATGCATTATGCTCTATTTATAAGCCTTTACTAAAGGAGCACCAATGGTCAGTTTAAAATGACCAATTTAACTGGCCAATCATCTTGACATGTACGCACTAAATCTTCCATAACTTTTGATTCCGAGTTCAGAATGACACGAAGCTAACACCCACGTTAAGCTAGCTCAATTTTCTATATTGTGACCACAATGGATACTGAAGCAGCTACCACAAAGCCTTCAAATAATCCAATCTATCCTGAACTGTGTGATGCCATGCATTATGCTTCATTTATAAGCCCTCAAGGAGCACCAATCATCAGTTTAGAATGATCATTTGAACTGGTTGATCAGCTGGACATGTCCGCACTAAATCGTGCGTAACTTTTGATTTAGAGATCCGAAAGACACAAATCTAACGCCCACGTAAAGCTAGCTCAATTGTCAATATTGTGCCAAAATTTAAGAGCAAAGTAGCTACGACAAAGCCTCTAAATAATCGAATCTATCCCAAACTACGTGATGCCATGCATTATGCTTTATTTGTAAACCCTTGGTCAATGAGCACCAATACTCAGTTTGGAATGAATATTTTAACTACCTGATCAACTTGACATGTCTGCACTAAATCGCCTTTAACATTAGATTTAGAGTTCAAACTGAAACGAATCCAACACCCGCGTTAATCTAGCTCAATTTTCAATATTGTGACACCATTTCGGAGTGAAAGAGCTACGACAAAGTCTCCAAGTAGACCAATGTATCCCCAACTGCGTGATGCTATGCATTATGCTTCATTTATAAGCTTTTACCCAAGGAGTACCAATGATTAGTTTAGAATGATCATTTGAAATGCTCGATCAATTGGACATGTCCGCTCTAAATCGTCCGTAAATTTTGAGTTACTGTTCAACATGACACGAATCTAATGCCCAAGTTAAGTAAGCTCAATTTTCTTGGGACAAAATGTAAGATTGAAATAGCTACGACAAAGCCTTGAAGCCATCCAATCCATCCTAAACTGCGTGATGCAATGCATTATGCGTCATTTATATGCCTTTACTCAATGAGCACAAATGATCAGTTTATAATGGTCACTATAACAAGCTGATCATCTTGACATGTCCACACTAAATCATCATTAACTGTTGATTTAGAGCTCAAAATGATATGACCCAATGCCCACGTTAAGCTAGCTTAGTTTTCCATATTCCGACAACTTTTGATACTGAAAGAGTTACGAGTAAGCCTCCAAATAATCCAATATATCCTAGACTACGTGATGCAATGCATTATGCTTGATTTAGAAGCCTTTACTCAAGGAGAACCAATGATCAGTTTAGAATGATCATTTTAACTGTCCAATCAACTTGACATTTCCGCACTAATATCCGTAACATTTTACTTAGAGTTCAGATGACACGAATCCAACGCCCATGTTAAGCTAGCTCGTTTTTCTATATCGTGACAAATTTCAAAACCGAAATAGCTACAACAGAGCCTCAAAGTAATCCAATCAATCTAAAACTGCGTGATTCCAAGTATTATGCTTCATTTATTATTTATAAGCCTTTACTCAAGGAGCACCGATGATCAGTTTAGAATGATCATCTTAACTAGCTGATCAACTTGACATGTCCGCTTTTTTAACTTTTGTTTTAGAGCTCAAAATGATATGAATCCAACGGCCACGTTAAGCAAGCTCAAATTTCCATATTGTCGCAACATTTGAGACTGAAAGAGCGACAACAAAGCCTCCAAGTATATCAATGTATCCCAAATTGCGTGATACCATGCATTATGCCTCATTTATAAGCCTTTAATCAAGGAGCACCAATGATAAGTTTAGAATCATCATTTTAAATGGCCAACCAACATGACATGTCCGCATTAAATCGTCCGTAACTTTTGATTAAGAGTTCAAAATGACATGAGTCCAAGACCCGCATTAAGCTAGCTCAATTTCTATATTGTAACAAAATTTAAGATCGAAATAGCTACGATAAAGCCTCTAATTAATCCACTATATCCCAATCTACCTGATACCATACATTATGCTTCATTTATAAGCCTTTACTCAAGGAGCACAGATGATCAGTTTCGAATGATCATTTTAACTAGCTGATCAACTTGCCATGTCCTCAATAAATCATCTTTAACCTTTGATTTAGAGTTCAAAATGACATGAATCTAATGCCCACGTTAAGCTAGCTCAATTTACCAAATTGTGACAACATTTGAGACTGAAAGAGCTACGACAAAGACTCCAAGTTATCCAATGTATCCCAATCTTTGTGATGCCATGCATTGTAAACCTATACTCAAGGAGCACAAATGATCAGTTTAGAATGATCACTTTAACTTGCCGATCAACTTGACATGTCTTCACTAAGTCGCTCGTAACTATTGATTTAGATTTAAAAATGACACGAACCCAACACCCACGTTAAGCTCGCTCAATTTGTTTGTAACAAAACTTAAGACCGAAATAGTTAGGACTAAACCTTCAAGCAATCCAATCTATCACAAACTGTGTGATGCTATTCATTATGCTTCATTTATATGCCTTTACTCAATGAGCACGAATGATCAGTTTAGAATGATCATTTTAACTAGCTAATCATCTTGACATGCTTGCACTTAATAATCTTTGACTTTTGATTTAGAGCTCAATATGACATGAATCCAACGCCAAAGTTAAGCTAGTTCAATTTTCCATATTATGACACTTTTGGGACTGAAACAGTAACGACAAAGAGTAATGCATTCTGCTACATTTATAAGCCTTTAATAGAGGAGCACCAATAATCACTTTAAAATTATCATTTTAACTAGCTGATCAACTTGACATGTCCGCACTAAATCATCTTTAACTTTTGATCTAGAGCTCATCTAGAGTCCAACGCCCACGTTAATCTAGCTCAAATTTCAATATTGTGACAACATTTGAGGCTGAAAGAGCTACAAAAAAGCCTCCAAGTAATCCAATGTTTCCCAAACTAAGTGATGCCATGCATTATGCTTCAATTATAAGCCTTTACTCAGGAGCACCAATGATGAGTTTGGAATGATCATTTTAACTGCTGATGAACTTCACATGTCCGCACTAAATGGACCATAACTTTGATTTAGAGTTCAGAATGACACAAATCCAACGCCCACGTTACGCTAGCATAATTTTCAATATTATGAAAACATTTGACTAAAGGAGCTACGATAAAGCCTCTAAGTAATCAAATGTATCCCAAACTCTGTGATGCCATGCATTATGCTTCATTTATAAGCCTTTTACTCAAGGAGCACCAATTATCAGTTTAAAATGATCATTTTAACTAGCCGATCAACTTAACATGTCCGCACTAAATTGTCCGTAACTTTTGATTAAGAGTTCAAAATAACACGAATCCAACGCCCACGTTAAGCTAGCTAGATATTCTATATTGTGACAAAATTGAAGACCGAAATAGCTACAATAAAGCCTCCAAGTAATCCTGATACGAGCATGGAAAGCACACAAAAGGAGAAGCCCATGGCTAGGAATGAACCAGTGGAACATGAAGAAGGTCTTGCACTACCAGCTGGACCATTAACCCGAGCCAAGGCCAAGAAACTCAAAGAGGAAATCAGCAGCATGCTCAACAAGGAGAATGCACAACAAATTCACTTGAGCTTGAATGGAGAAGTGCCTAAAAGCACTCTGATTTTAGTACAAGCTCAAGACAGCATACAAATGGGTATGTGATCCATTTGTACTCTTTTTCCCTTATCCAAGTTTTCTCCCATTGAGTTTTCCTGGTAAGGTTTTTAATGAGGTAAATGAATCACATTACAACCAGCCCAATTTGTTGTTTAAAATCAAAAGGAGTTCAATTCAAAATGATCAAAATTGGCATCATCAAAGGGGGGGGGGAAGTGTCTACATTCATAGTCAAAATAAGAGTTAATGAAGTCAAGGTCTTTGGTCAAGGTCTTTGGTCAAGGTCTTTGGTCAAGTCTTCCCTCGTAAATTCAACCATTTTAATGCTGTAGGCTCCTCCTATTTACGTCCCCTTATAGTATAAATAGGGGCTTTCAGTTGTAAACTTGATCATTCAACTTTTCAAATAAAAACAGCTTCTTTTCTTAAGTTTGAGAGTGAATCTCTTCTTAATCTGATTGTAGGTGTGTAATATCCTTCAGTCAACATTTAGTAGCCTTAGTGTGTAATATCCTTCAGTGAACATTTAGTAGCCTTAGTGTGTAATATCTAAGCTACTATCTTTGGTAAATCAGTAGTGTTTCCGCAGCTACTGTGTGACCCTTCAATCCACAACCTTTGAACAGATTGAATTTCGATTCATTCTGTTGCAAAGCCTATCTCAACCGCATCCAGAAGTGCATTCCTTGGGAGGTTCGCATCATTTGGTATCAGAGCACACTTCTGATCGGTTATCCCTATCCCTCATCTCTATATCTCTCCATTTCCATCTGCTTAGATTGCATCAGCTTGTGTGTATTGATTTGCATCAGTTGATTAATCGAAAAAACCTATTCATATAATTGCATTGTTGTTTTTATCCAATATTACATCAATTTCTCACATCAAAATCGACCCCAACCCATTGCATTTTCAGATTGGAAAATAACACACTCGCAACTCTTCATCTTCCATCAAATTTTTTTTTTCAGAACAGGTATTTTTAACATATTTGTTAAGTGCATTTGTAGCTATGTCTGAAGGAAATCAAACTTCAGAAGCACCAAACTTGTTAATGGAGGCTCTAGTAGCAGAAATGAAGAAACCATTACAAATAGAGCTGGAAGCCATTCATTTGCGGCTTGATGATGTTCAGAACAATAGTAACACTGAAGGAGGTCCAAGGAGAAATAGGAATCCCTTAAGACGTGGCCAAAATGGAGAAACAGAATCCTACTATAGCCGTGGCAGTGAAGTAAGTAGGAGAACCCAAAGGAGGCCTAGGCGTGTAAGAGAAGAAAGGGGTCAGCCTAATGAAACCTTAGGAGGTCTTAAACTTAAGATACCATCATTCTATGGCAAAAATGATCCAGAAACTTACCTGGAATGAGAGTAGAAGATCGAGCTGGTGTTTGATTGTCAACACTATTCCAAGCTCAACAAGGTCTGCGGAGCTGCTACTGAGTTTTATGAGTATGCACTCAGCTGGTGGGATCAATTGGTGACTTCCAGAAGACGTAATGGTGAGTATCCAGTAGAAACATGGGCTGAGAAGAAAGCCATAATGAGGAAAAGGTTTGTGACCAGCCATTACCACCGTGAACTTCACCAAAAGCTAAGGAGACTCAATCAAGGAAGCCGAAGTGTTGAGGACTATTACCAGGAGTTGGAAACCCTCATGATCAAGGCAGACATTTCAGAAGATAGAGAAGCTACTATGGCATGATTTTTAGGAGGACTTAACCGTGACATTCAAGATAGAATGGAGCTGGAACATTATGTTGAACTAGAGGAAATGTTGCACAAAGCTATACTGGTGGAACAGCAGCTAAAAAGAAAACGTTATACTAGGCCAAGTTATGGAGCTGCTAACAATAAGCCTAGCTACCAAAGGGAAGGAAAATAGATTGCTAAAGTTGATTCCAAACCTTCAACAACCACTGAAGACGTCAAGGGCAAATCTGAAGCTACTACATCTACTAGAACAAGAGATGTGAAGTGTTTCAAATTCCAGGGAAGAGGGCATTATGCGAATGAATGCACCAACAAGAAGATCATGATTCTGTTGGATAATGTTGAAATAGAATCCGAGGAAGAAGAAATCTTTTCTGATTCTTCAGAAGAGCATCTTGTACCTCCTATGGCATGAGAACTACTGGTAACAAGAAGAACCCTAAGCGTACAAAACAAAACCAAAGAACATGAGCAAAGAGAGAACCTGTTTCACTCAAGATGCAACGTCCAAGGAAAGGATTGCAGCATCATTATTGATGGAGGCAGCTGCACTAATGTGGCTAGTGAAACTATGGTAAACAAGTTAGGTCTGGAAGTGTTCAAGCACCCAAAGCCGTATAAGCTGCAATGGCTTTGAGTGTGGCGAAATGAAGGTAAACAACCAAGTCAAGGTACCTATAACCATTGGAAAGTACCAGGATGAGATCCTTTGTGATGTTTTACCAATGGAGGCTGGCCACATTCTGCTTGGAAGACCATGGCAATTTGATCGAAAGGTCATTCATGATGGTTACACCAACCAACACTCGTTTGAACACAAAGGTAAGAAGATCACACTTGTTCCTATGACACCACAGGAGGTGTACCAAGATCAGCTCGTGTTGGAGCAAAGGAAAACAGCTGAAAGTTCAAAGGAAACCATAAACACCAAAAGTGACAGAGGCTGTGAGAACAAGACCAAGAAGCACTCAAGTTTCTTTGTGAGAACTGGTGGAGTTAAGAAGGCTCTCTTATCACAACAACCTGTTCTTTTGTTTATCTATAAGGAAGCTCTCATGAGCTTAACTAACATTGCACCGGTATTACCGAGTGAAGTAACTTCTATTTTGCAGGATTATGAAGATGTCTTTCCAGAAGACAACCCAAAGGGGCTACCACCCATCAGAGGCATTTAACATCAGATTGATTTTGTACTTGGAGCCTCACTACCAAATAGACCAGCTTATAGAACCAATCCTCTTGAGACTAAGGAGCTGCAAAGACAAGTTAATGAGCTAATGGAGAAGGGCTACAACAGGGAGAGCATGAGTCCTTGTGCTGTGCCAGTTCTACTTGTGCCAAAGAAAGATGGCAGCTGGCGCATGTGTGTTGATTGTAGAGCAATCAACAACATTACGGTAAAGTATCACCATCAAATCCCTAGGTTAGATGACATGCTTGATGAATTGCATGGTTCCAGAATCTTTTCTAAGATAGATCTTAAGAGTGGGTACCATCAAATACGCATGAAGGAAGGGGATGAATGGAAAACTGCATTTAAAACTAAGCATGGATTATATGAATGGTTAGTCATGCCATTTGGGTTAACAAATGCACCAAGTACTTTCATGAGGTTGATGAATCATGTTCTTAGAGCATTCATAGGAGTCTTTGTTGTAGTATACTTTGATGACATCTTAATCTATAGCAAGAATCTAGAAGAGCATGCTAGTCATTTGACATCGGTTCTAAGTGTTCTTAGAAAATAAAAACTATATGCCAATCTTAAGAAATGCACTTTTTGTACAGATAACATTGTGTTCCTAGGCTTTGTTATAAGTGCAGATGGTATTAAGGTTGATGAGGAAAAAGTCAAAGCTATTAAGGAATGGCCAAGTCCAAAAACAGTAGGAGAAGTGAGAAGTTTCCATGGGCTAGCTGGCTTCTATAGATGCTTTGTCAAAGATTTTAGCACTATTGCTGCCCCACTTACTGAAGTAATCAAGAAAGACGTAGGATTCAAATGGGGAGAAGCTCATGAAAGCTCATTTCAAGCTTTGAAAGAAAAGCTTACACATGCGCCTCTTTTATGTTTACCTGATTTTCTTAAAACCTTTGAATAGAATGTGATGCTTTTGGTATAGGTATTGGAGCTGTTTTGATGCAGGATAAGAAACCTATAGCCTATTTCAGTGAGAAGCTTGGAGGAGCCACCCTCTACTATCCAACCTACAACAAGGAATTTTACGCCTTGGTGCGTGCTTTGCAAACTTGGCAACACTACTTGTGGCCTAAGGAGTTCGTGATTCACACTGATCATGAGTCACTCAAGCACTTAAAGGGCCAACAGAAGCTGAACAAAAGGCATGCACGGTGGGTTGAGTTCATAGAAACATTTCCGTATGTCATTAAATACAAACAAGGTAAAGAGAATGTTGTGGCAGATGCATTGTCACGGAGGTATGCCTTAATCTCTACTCTTGATGCTAAGTTGTTAGGTTTTGAACAACTTAAAGAGCTAAATGAAACTGATCCTGAATTTAAAGATGTATACATTGCTAGCAGAAAGTTTGCTTCAGGAAAATATTACCATCATGAAGGATTCCTATTTTATGATAATAGATTATGTGTGCCTAAATGTTCTATTCGAGACTTGTTAGTTAGGGAAGCTCATGGAGGAGGACTGATGGGGCATTTTGGAGTTGCCAAAACTCTTAAGGTAATGCAAGATCATTTCCATTGGCCACACATGAAGAGAGGCGTAGAAAGAATCTGTGCAAGGTGTGCCACATGCAAACAGGCTAAGTCTAAGGTTCAACCCCACGGTTTGTACACTCCTTTACCCATTCCTACTCATCCATGGATTGACATATCAATGAACTTTGTGGTTGGTTTGCCTAGAACTAAGACAGGAAAGGATTCTAACTTTGTTGTGGTTGATAGATTCTCTAAGATGGCTCATTTTATAGCATGTCACAAGACTGATGATGCATTGCATATAGCCAATCAGTTCTTTAAAGAGGTAGTTCGCTTTCATGGAATGCCTAGGACCATAGTTTCTGATAGACACCCTAAGTTCTTGAGTTACTTTTGGAAAACTCTTTGGTCTAAGTTAGGAACTAAGTTGGTATTCTCTACAACATGTCACCCACAAACGTATGGTCAAACTGAAGTAGTTAATAGAACCTTGTCTACTTTATTGCGTGCATTAATCAAACGAAATCTTAGAACATGGGAAGAATGTTTACCACATGTTGAATTTGCATATAACCATTCTGTACATTCTGCTTCTAAGTATTCTCCTTTTCAAATTGTATATGGTTTCAATCCTTTATATCCTTTGGATCTAACCCTTTTGCCTTTAAGTGAAAGAGCTAGTATTGATGGGGAAAAAAAGCTGAGATTGTTAAACAGATCCATGAGAATGCAAGGAAGAATATTGAGGCCAGAACCCAACAATATGCAAGAAAGGCCAACAAAGGAAGACGTGAAATGGTATTTGAGGTGGGAGACCTCGTGTGGGTTCACTTGAGGAAAGAAAGATTTCCAGCTGAAAGGAAATCCAAACTTATGCCCAGAATAGATGGACCTTTTGATACAAGCCTCGATTCAAGGATTATATGCGCGTGGGCTGTTTGGAGGAGGTTAGGTGAGAAACTCGACCTTAGACTTCTTGGATAGGGGTTTTTGGTTTGGTATTAGGTTGAAGGGTGAAGTGAACCACACGAGGGGTGATGAACCTCGTGATAAATCACAAACATAGAGCTAGGAGGGCTGGTCTCAACTAGGTTCTAAGCGCACAAGTCTCTTTTGAGAGAAAGCTTGTAGGAAGAAAGTTCTACTTTATTAATATAAAAAAAGTTGTCGAACTACAATGCTGGAAGGAGCCTTATTAATATGCTCGACAGCTTGACCTTCAAGGGTCGTTTCAAAGAAAGAAAAGGAAAGATTACAAAAGTGCACAAATGGAAAATGTACAAAAGTGCATAACCGAAAAAGGACCTATTCCTAAAATTTATTTGTCTCAAAAATGTAAAGAATCTAAATCCTACCCTGCAAAACAGAAAGAGGCAAATATCCAAATTGAAATCTTACCTTTCTTACCTCACGGCCAAGAAATGGAAGGTGGCCGTCCTTGTGGCATGCAGGCGCCTTGCTCCTAGTCTTCGATTTTGGGCCCTGAACTCTCTTGCCACTAAAGCCAAGTCTCTGAAGTCCTTTGCATTGTTGAGAAGCCTTTGGACTCTTCTTTGCACTTCTGGCCCACTGTCCTTTGCCGATCATCCTCTAGGAGCTTGTCGACCCATAAGCTGAATTTGTGGAAGAGTGCTCTTGATCTACTCCTTGTCATTGCTCCTGGTGGCACCACTGGTGTAGAGAATTCCTCTAGATGCATGTCCTGAAGCTGGTAGCTTATCTGGTCCGCGTCTCCTTGTGTAGAAGTTGAAATGCCCGTGTACTCGGCTGGATCGCTTGTACCGGCTGGACTGTGTGAGGTACTGGCCGAAATGCCTTCTGGACCAGCCAAGTTGATCCCGGAGTCGGCGGCGTCACCACTGGGACCAGCGGTGTCATCCACGTCGCCACCAGTAGGGCTAGAGGTTTGGGCCTCTCCGCCGGCAATGCTGATTGGTCCGGTCCTGTTGGTCGAGGGTCCGGCGGTACTGCTTGGACCGGCAGACGTGCCAAATGGCCCGGCTGTCTCGGGCAAGCTTCCTGGTCGGCCAGTCTGGTCTCCTGGCCGGATATACGACCTGATGTCCCCATCATCACCTCCTTCTTCAGTAGGTTTTGACCGCAAAACTGGTTCATCTGCATGGAAAGGGGCTAAGTCAGTTATGTTGAACGTGTTGGACACATTAAACTCACCTGGGAGCTTGATCCGGTAGGCGTTGTTGTTGATCCTCTCCAGCACTCTGAATGGTCCATCTCCTCTTGGTGATAGCTTGGAACTCCTTAGGTTGGGGAACCTCTCCGGCCGTAGGTGTAGCTACACCCAATCGCCTGGTTGAAAGATCACCTCCTTTCTTCCCTTGTTAGCATGAGTCACGTACTGCCCGGTCCTCTTCTCCAAGTTCTCTGCTACCTTCTGGTGTAACTTCCTTATGAACTCTGCCTTGGATGCTCCGCTGAGGTTGGTCATTTCTGCTGGTGGCAGTGGCGTTTGCTCCATGGGGTGAGATGGTTGAAGCTGTATACTACTTCAAATGGTGTCTTCTTGGTTGTTGAGTGCACGGCTCAGTTGTAAGCGAACTCTATGAATGGCAGGCACTCCACCCATGTCTTGAGGTTGTTCCCTAGTGTAGTCCTGAGAAGAGTCGATACTGTCCGGTTGACAACTCCAGTTTGGCCATCGGTTTGAGGATGGCAGGTGGTAGAGAAGAGTAGCTTCGTGCCTAGCTTCCTCCAAAGGGTCCTCTAGAAATTGCTGAGGAACTTTGTGTCCCTGTCTGACACGATGGTCCTTGGCACTCCATGAAGCCGTACTATCTCCCTAAAAAACAGCTCGGCTGTTTGCGTGGCATCATTGACATTGGCACACGGAATGAAGTGTGCCATTTTGGAGAATCTGTCCACCACTAAAAAGAATTCATCCTTGTGGTTGATCTTGGGCAGACCTAGAACAAAGTCCATTGAGATGTCCACCCATGGATGTGTAGGTATGGGCAGTGGGAGATACAACCCGTGAGGGTGCACTCAGGACTTCGCCTTTTTGCAAGTGATGCACCTTGCACGATGGGCTTCTACTGACCTTTTGATGTGTGGCCAGTAGAAGTGCTCCTTGACCACTGCTAGAGTCTTGTCGACACCAAAGTGGCCCATCAGTCCTCCTCCATGAGCTTCTCGGATGATAAGCTCTCGTAGTGATCCTTGTGGTATGCACAGCCTTCTCTCTCGGAACAAGAATCTCTCATGGATGTACCTGGGCAGGTGTAAGAGGAGCTAGGCTGACCTTTCTTTTGTCATGCACAAAAATGTAGAGATTGGTTCGGCCATCATGCCTGGTCTCTTTGTCAAACTGCCATGGCCTTCCTAGCAGAAGATGGTCAGCTTGCATGGACACCACGTCGCACACGACTTTGTCTTGGTACTTGCCCACACTGAATGGCACAGTGACTTGCTCATGGATCTTGAGCTCCACTTTGTCATCGAGCCATCTCAGTCTATATGGTCGAGGGTGCCTTGTCTTCTCTAGACCTAGCTTATCAACCATGTACGCACTAGCAACGTTAGTGCAAGAACCACCATCTATGATGAGGTTACATACCTTGCCCTTGATGGTGCAACGGCTGTGGAAGATGTTCTCCCTCTGGATGGTCTCTGAGGGATCCACCATTGCACTGAGAATGCGTCTAGTGACCAGCATTTCCCCCTTATGAGGGTACTCAATTTCACCATATTCTCCTTCTGGTTCATAGTCCTCTTCATCTTGGGACTCATACTCTCCAGCCTCCGTAATCAGCATGACCCGGTTGTTTGGGCACTCCCTTGATATGTGTCCGCAACCCCTAAATTGAAACAAGTAATGTCACGTGATATTTGAGGGTTAGAGGACTTACTAGGTTCTCTCTGGTCACGGGTTGGCTCAGGAGGCTTGCTCTTGAACTGTGACTCGATCTCTATGCTTTTGCCTTTGTCTACGGGCTTGGTAATGTTGCTTGGTGCCCAAGGCGTATTAGGCTTGTTGCGGATGTCTTGGCTCTTACGTTTGATATGCTGCTCAGCCTGGACAGATAGGTGGAACAAGTCCGTGAAGTCATTGTAGATTTGTCTTTCCACCTTGCGGCTGATTCTTTCTTGGAGTCCATCCAAGAATTGTGCCATCAAAGCTTTCCTCATCGTCATTGAGTTCCAGCCTGTTCCTTAGTCTTTCAAACTCTTCATAGTACTCTTCTACTGATCTGGTACCCTGCTTAAGAGTACGAAAACGTCGTTGCAAATCTCTATGAAAATAAGGTGGAACAAACCTTTGTCTCATGAGGTCTTTCATGTCGACCCATGAGTCTACGGGCCTAAATCTTTTCCTCCTTCGGTCAGACACCTCACGATCCCACCAGATGAGGGCATTATCCGTGAGTTGTGCTATTTCCATGGAGACTCTCCTAGGGCTTGGTTGGTTGTAGTGATCGAAGATGTGATCCATCCTTCTCTCCCAAGCTAGGTAGGCCTCGGGGTCTACTTTTCCTGCAAAACTTGGAGGTGTTAGCTTAACATCAGGATGAGTTACCTGGTTGTAGGCGTGTTTATCTCCATCCTCATGATGTCTAGGAGGCATCCTTGGTCTCTGGTGGTGTCCATATGGCTCGAAGCCATCACCTTCTGCCTCTGGTTGCCGTGGAGGTCCTCTCAGCCTATGGTGATAGTTATGAGGTCGTGCGTCCTCATCTCCATCTGGCTGGGGCTCCTCCTGTTCGTGCCGTGTCCTAAGGTGCTCAGGACCCTCAGCACGGTCTTGCTCAGCTCTCACGTGCCTTATGGCCTGGAATCTCACAGTCCTCTCCACGCGCTCCAATCTCTCGCCTATGATGAGAGTTGCATTTGGAGGGTGCTGTACATGGCCATCATGGCTTCGGCTGCTTCTCTATTTTCTTCTGCCATTGTGTACTACAAAGAAAGAAGACAAGTTATGCTGATCCTAAATTGATTTTGTAGGGTTAGGAATCTTTGGGCCGTGACCTATCTTGCCACTAAAGCCCAAGTCTCTGATGTCCCTTGCATTGTTGAGAAGCCTTTGGACTCCTCTATGAACTTCTGGCCCACTGTCCTTTGTCGATCATCCTCTAGGAGCTTGTCGACCCATAAGCTTAATTTGTGGAAGAGTGCTCTTGATCTGCTCCTTGTCATTGCTCCTGGTGGCACCACTGGTGTTGAGACTTCCTCTAGATGAATTTCCTGAAGCTGGTAGCTTATCTGGTCCGAGTCTCCTTGTGTAGAAGTTGAAATGCTCGAGTACTCGGCTGGATCGGCTGTACCGGCTGGACTGTGCAAGGTACTGGCCGGAATGCCTTCTGGACCGGCCAAGTTGATCCCGGAGTCGGCGGCATCACCAATGAGACCGACGGTGTCATCTACGTCACCACCAGTTGGGCCGGAGGTTTGGGCCTCTCCGCCGGCAATGCTGATCGGTCTGGTCTTGTTGGTCGAGGGTCCGGCGGTAACCCTTGGGCCGGCAGACGTGCCAAATGGCCCAGCTGTCTCGGGCAAGCTTCCTGGTCGGCCGGTCTGGTCTCCTGGCCGGCCATACGACCTGATGTCCCCATCAGCGTTGGATTCATGTCATTTTGAGCTCTAAATCAAAAGTTAAAGAAGATTTAGTGCGGACATGTTAAGGTAATCAGCAAGTTAAGATAATCATTCTAAAGTGATCATTGGTTCTCATTGAGTCAAGGCGTATAAATGAAGCATAATGCATGGCAACACGCAATTCAGGATAGATTGGATTATTTGGAGGATTTTTCATGCCTATTTTGGATTTAAATTTTGTCACAATATAGAATATTTAGCTAGCTTAATGTGGGCGGTGGATTCGTGTCATTCTGAACTCTAAATCAAAAGTTACTGACGATTTAGTGCAGACATGTCAAGTTTATCAGCTAGTTAAATTGATTAATTTAAACTGATCATTTGTGCTCATTGAGCAAAGGTTTACAAATGAAGCATAATGCATGGCATCCTGCAATTTGGAATACATTGGATTACTTGGAGGATTTGTCGTAGCTCATTCAGTCTCAAATGCTGTCACAATATAAAAAATTAAGCTAGCTTAATGTGGGTGTTGGATTCGTGTCATTCTGAACTGTAAATCAAAAGTTACGGACGATTTCATGCCGAAATCTCGAGTATATCGGCCAGTGAAAATGTTCATTCTAAACTAATCATTGGTGCTCCTTGAGTAAAGGCTTATAAATGAAGCATAATGAATGGCATCACGCAGTTTGGATACATTGGATTGTTCTGACGCTTTTCGTAGCTATTTTGCTCTCAAATGCTGTCACGATATTGAAAATTGACCTAGATTAACGTGAGCATTGGATTCATGTCATTTTGAGGTCTATATAAAATGTTAAGGATGATTTAGTGTGGACATGTCAAGTTGATAGCTAGTGAAAATGATCATTCTAAACTGATCATTCATGTTCTTAAAATAAATATATATGAATGAAGGATAGTGCATGGCATCACCCAGTTTGGGATATATTGGATTACTCGGAGGATTTTTCGTAGTAATTTCTGTCATAAGTTTTATCACAATATAGAAAATTGAGCTAGATTAATGTGGGTGTAGGATTCGTGTCATTTTAAACTCTAAATCAAAAGTTACGAATGATTTAGTGCGGACATGTCAAGTTGATCGTTTAGTTAAAATGATCATTATAAACTGGTCATTGATGCTCCTTTATTAAAGGCTTATAAATGAAGCATAATGTATTGCATCATGGACTTTGGGATAGATTGGATTACTTGGAAACTTTGTCGTAGCTCTTTCAGTCTCAAAATGTTGACACAATATTGAAAATTGACCTAGATTAACGTGGGTGTTAGATTCATGTCATTTTGAGGTTTAACTAAAATGTTAAAGACAATTTAGTGCAGACATGTCAAGTTGATAGCTTGTTAAAAGGATCATTGTAAACTGATCATTGGTGCTCCTTGAGCAATGGTTTACAAATGAAGCATAATGCATGCCCGCACGCAGTTTGGGATAGGCTTTGTTAAAATTATTTTGGTCTTAAATTTTGTAACAATGTAGAATATTGAGCTAGCATAACGTGGGTGTTGGATTCGTGTCATTTTGAACTCTAAATCAAAAGTTATATATGATATAATTTAGACATGTCATATTGATCGGCCTGTTAAAGTGAGCATTCTAAACTAATTATAAGTGCTCCTTGAGTAAAAGCTTATAAATGAAGCATAATGCATGGCATCACGGAGTTTGGGATACATTGGATTACTTGGAAGCTTTGTCGTACCTCTTTCAGTCTCAAATGTTGTGGCTATATTGAAAATTGCTCTAGATTAATGTGGGTGTTGCATTCGTGTCATTTATAGCTCTAAATCAAATGTTAAAGACGATTTAGCGTCGAAATGTCAAATTGATCAGCTAGTTAAAATGATCATTCCAAACTGATCACTGGTGCTCCATGATTAAAGGGTTATAAATGAAGCATAATAAATGGCATCACGCAGTTTGGGATACATTAAATTACTTGGAGGCTTTGTCGAAGCTCTTTCAGTCATAAATTTTATCACAATATAGAAAATTGAGCCAGCATAGCGTGGGTGTAGGATTTGTATCATTCTAAACTCTAAATCAAAAGTTACAAACGATTAAGTGCTCACATGTCAAGTTGATCGTCAAGTTAAAACTATCATTCTAAACTGACCATTGGTGCTCCTTGATCAAAGGCTTATAAATGAAACATAATGCATGGCATCATGCATTTTGGGATAGAGTGGATTACTTGGAAACTTTGTCATAGCTCTTTCAGTCTCAAATGTTGTCACGATATTGGAAACTGACCTAGGTTAACGTGGGCGTTGGATTCATGTCATTACGACGTCTAAATAAAATGTTAAAGACGATTTAGTGCAGACAAGTCAAGTAGATCAGCTAGTAAAAATGATCATTCTAAACTAATCATTGGTGCTCCTTGAGTAAAGGCTTATAAGTGAAGTATAATGCATAGCATCACACAGTTTGGAATGATTGATTATTTGGAGGCTTTGTCGTTGCTATTTTTGTCTAAAATTTTGTAACAATATAAAAAATTGAGCTAGATTAATGTGGGCGTTGGATGCAAGTCATTTTGAACTCTAAATCAAAAGTTATGGATGATTTAGTTCGGAAATGTCAAGTTCATCGGCTAGTTAAATTGATCATTCAAAACTGATCATTGATGCTCATTTAGTAAAGGTTTACAAATGAAGCTTAATGCATGGCATCACATAGTTTGGGATAGATTGGATTACTTGGAGGATTTGCCATAGAAGTTTCTGTCTGAAATTTTATCACAATATAGAAATTGTGCTATCTAAACGTGGGCGTTGGATTCCTGTCATTCTGAACTCTAAATCAAAAGTTACGGGCGATTTAATGCGGACATGTCATACTGATTGACCAGTTAGAGTGAATTCTAAACTGATCATTCTAAACTAATTATTAGTGCTCCTTGAGTAAAGGCTTATAAATGAAGCATAATGCATGGCATCACAGAGTGTGGGATACATTGAATTACTTGGATGCTTTGTCGTACCTCTTTGAGTCTCAAATGTTGTCACGGTATAGAAAATTTAGCTAGCTTAACGTGGGTGTTGGATTCATGTCATTTTGAGCTCTAAATCAAATGTTAAAGACGATTTAGTGTGGTCATGTCAAGTTGATCAGCAAGTTAAAATGATCATTCTAAAATGATCATTGGTGCTCATCGAGCGAAGGTTTACAAATGAGGCATAATGCATGGCATCATGCAGTTTGGGATAGATCAGATTACTTGGAGGCTTTGTCGTAGCTATTTTGAACTTAAATTTTGTAACAGTATAGAAAATTGAGCTAGATTAATGTGGGCATTGGATTCATGTCATTTTGAACTATAAATAAGAAATTACTGACGTGGGCATTGGATTCGTTTCCTACTGAACTCTAAATCAAAAGTTATGGACGATTGAGTACATTAATGTCAAGTTTATCGGCTAGTTAAATTGATCATTTTAAACTATTCATTGATGCTCATTCAGTAATGGTTTTCAAATGAAGTATATTGCATTGCATCACAAAGTATGTGATAGATTAGATTACTTGGAGGATTTTTCATAGCAATTTCTATCTTAAATTTTATCACAATATTGAAAATTGAGGTAGCTTAACGTGGGCGTTGGATTCGTGTCATTCGGAACTATAATTCAAATGTTTCGGACGATTTCGTGCGGACATTTCAAGTTGATCTGCCTGTTAAAACAATCATTACTGATCATTGGTGCTCCTTGATTACAGGCTAATAAACAAAGCATAATGCATGACATTATGCAGTTTGGGATAGATTGGATTAATTGGAAACTGTGTCATAGCTATTTCAGTCTCAAATGTTGTCACGATATTGGAAATTGATCTAGATTAACGTGGGCATTGGATTGATGTCATTTTGAAGTCTAAATAAAATGTTAAAGATGATTTAGTGCGGACAAGTCAAGTAGATCAGCTAGTTAAAATGATAATTCTAAACTAATCATTGATGCTCTTTGAGTGAAGGCTTATTAATAAAGAATAATGCATGGTATCACGGAGTTTGGGATACATTGGATTACTTAAAGGCTTTGTCGTTGCTATTTTGGTCTAAAATTTTGTAACAATATAAAAAATTGAGCTAGATTAATGTGGGCGTTAGATTCATGTCATTTTGAACACTAAAGCAAAAGTTACGCCCGATTTAGTTCGGAAATGTCAAGTTTATCAGCTAGTTAAATTGATCATTCTAAACTGATCATTGATGCTCATTCAGTAAATGTTTACAAATGAAGCATAATGCATGGCATCACAAAGTTTGGGATAGATTAGATTACTTGGAGGATTTGTCGTAGCAATTTCTATCTTAAATTTTATCACAATATACAAATTTGAGCTAGCTTAACGTGGGTATTGGATTCGTGTCATTCTGAACTCTAAACCAAAAGTTTTGGATGATTCAGTGCGGAAATTTCAAGTTGATCGGCCAGTTAAAATAATCATTCTAAACGGATCATTGATGCTCCTTGATTAAAGGCTTATAAATGAAGCATAATTCATGCCATCACGCAGTTTGGCATAGATTGGATTACTTGGAGGATTTGTCATTGTTATATCGGTCATAAATTATGTCACATTGTAGAAAATTGAGCTAGCTTAATGTGGGCGTTGGATTCGTGTCATTCTGAACTCTAAAAAAAGTTACGGACGATTTAATGCGGACATTTCAAGTTGATCGGCCAGTTAAAACAATCATTCTAAACTGATCATTGCTGGTCCTTGATTAAAGGTTTATAAACGAAGCATAATGCATGGCATCATGCAGTTTGGGATATATTGGATTACTTGGAAACTTTGTCGTAGCTCTTTAAGTCTCAAATGTTCTCACGATATTGAAAATTGACCTAGATTAACTTGGGCATTGGATTCATGTCATTTTGAGGTCTAAATAAAATGTTAAAGATTATTTAGTGTGGACAAGTCAAGTAGATCAACTAGTTAACATAATCATTCTAAACTAATCATTGGTGCTCCTTGAGTAAAGCCTTATAAATGAAGCATAATGCATGGTATCACGCAGTTTGGGATAGATTGGATTACTCGCTCGCTTTGTCGTTGCTATTTTGGTCTAAAATGTTGTAACAATATAAAACATTGAGCTAGATTAATGTGGGCGTTGGATACATGTCATTTTGAACTCTAAATCAAAATTTACGGACGATTTGGTTCAGAAATGTCAAGTTTATTGGCTAGTTAAATTGATCATTCTAAACTGATCATTCCAAACTGATCAATGATGCTCATTCAGTAAAGGTTTACAAATGAACCATAATGCATGGTATCACAAAGTCTCGGATAGATTAGATTACTTGGAGGATTTTTCGTAGCAATTTCTGTCTTAAATTTTATCACAATATAGAAAATTGAGCTAGCTTAACGTAGGCGTTGGATTCGTGTCATTCTAAACTCTAAATCAAAAGTATGGACAATTTAGTGTGGACATGTCGAGTTGACCAAGTACTTAAAATGATCATTCTAAACTGCTCATTGGGGCTCCTTGAGTAAAGGCTAATAAATGCATCCTAATGCATGGTATCACACAGTTTGGGATAGATTGGATTACTTGGAGGCTTTGTCGTAGCTATTTCGGCTTAACGTTTATCACAATATAGAAATTTGAGCTATCTAACGGGGGCATTGGATTCGTGTCATTTTGAACTCTAAATCAAAAGTTACTGATGATATAGTGCGGACATGTCAAGTTGATCGGCCAGTTGAAATGATCATTCTAAATTGATCATTCTAAATTGATCAATGGTGCTCCATGAGTAAAGCTTTATAAATGAAACATAATGCATAGCGTCACACAGTTTGGATATATTGGATTACTTGGAGGCTTTGTCGTAGCTCTTTTAGTCTCAAATTTTATCACAATTTGGAATATTGAGCTAGCTTAACATGGGCGTTAGATTCATGTCATTTTGAGCTCTAAATAAAAATTTAAAGACGATTTAGTGCGCACATGTCAAGTTGATCAGCTAGTTAAAATTATCTTTCTAAACAGATCATTGGTGCTGCTAAGTAAAGGCTTATAAATGAAGCATAATGCATGACATCACGCAGTTTGGGATAGATTGGATTACTTGGAGTCTTTTTCGTAGCTATTTTGGTCTTAAATTTTGTAACAATATAGAAAATTGAGTTACGTTAACATGGGTGTTCGTGTCATTCTAAACTCTAAATCAAAAGTTACAAAAGATTTAATGTGGACATGTCAAGTTGATTAGGCAGTTAAAATGATCATTCTAAATTGATTATTTGTGGTCCATGAGTAAAGGCTTATAAGTGAAGCATAATGCATGTCATCACGCAGTTTGGGAAACATTGGATTACTTCGAGGCTTTGTTTTAGCTCTTTTATTCTCAAATGTTGTCACAGTATAGAAAATTGAGCTAGATTAACGTGGGCGTTGGATTCATGTCATTTTGAGCTCTAAATCAAAAGTTACATATGCTTTAGTGAGGACAAGTCAAGTTGATAAGCTAGTTAAGATGATCATTGCAAACTGATCATTTGGTGCTCATTGAGTAAGGGCATATAAATGAAGCAGAATGCATAACATTACGCAGTTTATGATAGACTGGAATATGTGGAGTCTTTCTCGACCCTGTTTTAATCTTAAATTTTTTAGCAATATAAAAAATTGAGCTACCTTAACGTGGATGTTGGATTCGTATCATTTTGAACTCTAAATCAAAAGTTACAGGTGACTTAGTGCGGACAACTCAAGTTTATCGGCCAGTTAAAATGATCATTTTAAACTGATCACTGGTACTCTTTTAGTAAAGACTTATAAATGAAGCATAATGAATGGTATCACACAATTTGGGATACATTGGATTACTTGGAGGCTGTTTAGTAGCTCTTTTAGTCTCAAAATGTTGTCACAATATGGAAAATTGAGCTAGCTTCACTTAGGCGTTGGACTCATGTCATTTTGAGTTCTAAATCAAAAGTTAAAGACGATTTAGTGCGGACATGTAAAGTTGATCAGCCCGTTAAAATGATCATTCTAAACTGATCATTGGTGCTCATTGAGTAAAGGCATATAAATGAAGCAGTTTGGGATAGATTGTATTACTTGGAGACTTTGTCGCACCTATTTCAGACTAAACTGTTGTCAGAATATAGAAAAAAATTGAGCTAGTTTAACATGGGCGTTTGATTTGTGTAATTCTAAACTCTAAATCAAAAGTTACAGACGATTTAGTGCGGATATGTCAAGTTGATCGACCAGTTAAAATGATCATTCTAAACTGATTTTGGTTCTCATTGAGTAAAGGCTTATAAATTAAGCAGAATGCATAACATCAAGCAGTTAGGGATACATTGGATTTCCTGGAGGCTTTTTCGTAGCTCTTTTAGTCTCAAATGATCTCACAATATGGGAAATTGAACTAGCTAAATGTGGGCATTGGAATCATTTCATTTTGAGCTCTAAATCAAAAGTTAAATATGTAAGTTGATCAGCTAGTTAAATGATCATTCTAAACTTATCAATGCTGCTACTTAAGTAAAGTCTTATAAAATAAGCATAATGCATAGTATCACCCATTTTGGGATAGATTGGATTATTTTGAGGCTTTGTTGTTGCTATTTTGGTCTTAAATTTGTCACGACATAGAAAATTAAGCTCGCTTAACGTGGGTGTTGGATTCGTGTCATTCTAAACTCTAAATCAAAAGTTATGGACGATTTAGTGCTAACATGTCAAGTTGATCGGTCAGTTCAAATTATCATTCTAAACTGATCATTGGTGCTCCTTGAGTAAAGACTTATAAATGAAACATAATTCATAACATCACGCAGTTTAGGATATATTGGATTACTTGGAGATTTTTTTGTAGCTATTTTGGTCTTAAAATTTGTCACAATATTGAAACTTGAGCTAGCCTAACATGGGCGTTGGATTCATGTCATTTTGAACTCTAAATCAAAAGTTACAGACGATTTATTTCCAGCATGTCAAGTTGATCGACCAGTTAAATGATCATTCGAAAGTGATCATTGTTGCTCCTTGATTAAAGCTTATAAATCAAGCATAATGCATGACATCACGTAGTTTCTGATACATTGGATTACTTGGAGGCTCTGTCATAGCTCTTTCAGTCTTAAATGTTGTCACAATATGGAAACTTGAGCTAGCTTAATGTTGCGTTCGATTCGTTTCATTTTGAAGTCTAAATCAAACGTTACGGACAATTTAGTGCAAGCATGTCAACTTGATGGACCATTTAAAATGATCATTTTAAACTGAACATTGGTACTCCTTGTGTAAAGGCTTATAAATGGAACATAATGCATGGCATCACGCAGTTTGGGATACGTTCATTGGATTACTTGGAGGCTTTGTAACAATATGGAAAATTGTGTTAGCTTAACATGGGCGTTGGATTCATGTCATTTAGACCTCTAAATCAAAAGTTATAGATGGTTTAGTGCCGACAGGTCAGGTTGATCAGCTAGTTAAAATGATCATTCTAAAGTGATCATTGGTGCTCATTGAGTAAAGGCGTATAAATGAAACGTAACGCATGGCATCACACAATTTGGGATAGATTGGATTACTTGGAGGCTTTGTTGTTGCCATTTTGGTCTTAAATTTTATAACAATATTGAAAATTGACCTAGATTAATGTGGGTGTTGGATTCATGTCATTTTGAACTCTAAATCAAAAGTTACGGACGATTTAGTGCAGAAATGTCAAGTTTATCGGCTAGTTAAATTGATCATTCTAAACTTATCATTGATGCTCATTCAGTAATGGTTTACAAATGAAGCATAATGCTCGGAATCACAAAGTTTATGATAGATTAGATTACTTAGAAGATTTGTCGTAGCAATTTCTATCTTAAATTTTATCACAATATAGAAAATTGAGCTAGCTTAACGTGTGTGTTGGATTCATATCATTTTGAACTCTAAATCAAAAGATACGGATGATTTAGTGAGGACATGTCAAGTTGATCGGCCTGTTAAAATGATCATTCTAAACTGATCATTGATGCTCTTTGATTAATGGCTTATAAATTAAGCATTATGCATGCCATCACGCAGTTTGGGATATATTGGATTACTTGGAGGCTTTGTCGTTGTTTTATCGGTTTGAAATTATTTCACAATGTAAAATATTGTGCTAGCTTAACATGAGTGTTGGATTTATGTCATTCTGAACTCTAAATCAGAAGTTATAGACAAGATTTAGTGCAGACATGCCAAGTTGATCGGCCAGTTCAATTGAACATTTTAAACTGATCATTAGTTCTCTTTGAGTACATTGTTATAAATGAAGCATAATGCATGGCATCACGCACATTAGGACAGATTGGAGTACTTGAAGAATTTGTGGTAGCTTGTTCAGTCTTAAATGTTTTCCAAATATAGAAAATTGAGCTACCTTAATGTGGGCGTTGGATTCATGTCATTCTGAACTCTAAATCAAAAGCTACATACGATTTAGTGTGTACACATCAAGTTCATCGACAACTTAAAATGATCATTCTAAACTTATCATTGGTGCTCCTTAAATAAAAGCATGTAATGAAACATTTTCCATGGCATCACGCAGCTTGGGATACGTTGGATTACTTGGAGGCTTTGTCGTAGCTATTTCGAACTTAAACTCGGTCACAATATAAAAACTTGTGCTAGCTTAAAGCGTTGGATTCATGTCATTTTGAACTATAAATAAAAAATGACAGACGATTTAGTACGGAAATGTCAAGTTTATGGGCTAGGTAAATTGATCATTATAACCTAATCATTGATGCTCATTCAGTAGAGGATTACAAATGAAGCATAATTCATGCCAGCACACAGTTTTGGATAGATTGGATTACTTGGACGATTTTTGTAGCAATTTCTTTCTGAAATTTTATCACAATATAAAAAGTTGAGCTAGCTTAACGTGGGCATTGGATTCGTGTTCTTCTGAACTCTAAATCAAAAGTTACGGACGATGTAGTGCGGACATGTCCAATTGATCGGCCAGTTAAAATGATTATTCTAAACTGATCATTGGTGCTCCTTGATTAAAGGCTTATAAACGAAGTATAATGCATGGGATCGTGCATTTTAGGATAGATTGGATTATTTGAAAACTTTGTCATAGCTCTTTCAGTCTCAAATGTTGTCACAATATTGAAAATTGACCTAGATTAACATGGACGTTGGATTCATGTCATGATGAGGTCTAAATAAAATGTTAAAGATGATTTAGTGCAGACAAGTCAAGTCGATCAGCTAGTTAAAATGATCATTCTAAACTAATCATTGGTGCTCATTGCGTATAAAGTTATATATGAAGCATAATGCATGGTATCACGTAGTTTGGGATAAATTGGATTATTTGGAGGCTTTGTGGTTGCTATTTTGGCCTCAAATTTTGTAACAATATAGAAAATTGAGCTAGCTTAACGTGGACGTTAGATTCTTGTCATTATGAACTCTAAATCAATACTTACAGACGATTTAGTGTGGACATGTCAAGTTGATTGGCCATTTAAAATTATCATTCTAAACTGATCATTGGTGCTCCTTCAGTAAAGGCATATAAATGAAGCATACTGCATGGCATCATGCTTGGATAGATTGGATTAGTTAAAGGCTTTGTCGTAGCTTTTACTTGGAAACTTTGCCGTAGGTATTTCAGTTTCAAATGTTTTCACGATTTGAAAATTGACCTGCATTAACGTGGACGTTGGATTCATGTCATTTTCAGGTCTAAATAAAATGTTAAAGACGATTTAGTGCGTACATGTCAAGTTGATCAACTAGTTAAAATGATCATTCTAAACTGATCATTGGTGCTCATTGAGCACAATATACAAATGAAGCATAATGCATGCCATCACGCAGTTTGGGATAAGTTGGATTACTTGAAAGCTTTATCATAGCTATTTTGGTCTTATATTTAGTCACAATATTTAATATCGAGCTAGCTTAACTTGATCGGTTGATTTGTGTCATTCTGAACTCTAAATCAAAAACTACAGATGATTTAGTGCAGACATGGCAAGTTGATCGACCAGTTAAAGTGATCATTCTAAACGGATCATTTTAAAATGATCATTAGTGCCCCTTGAGGAAAAGCTTATAAATGAAGCATAATGCATGGCATCATGGAGTTTAGAATAGATTGGACTACTTGAAAGCTTTGTGGTAGCTCTTTCAATCTTAAATGTTTTCACAATATAGAAAACTCAGTTAGCTTAATGTGGGCGTTTGATTCGTGTCACTCTGAACTCTAAATCAAAAGCTACGGACGATTTAGTGAGTACACATCAAGTTGATCGGCCAGTTAAAATGATCATTCTAAACTGATCATTGGTGCTCCTTGAGTAAAGGCTTATAAATGAAGCATATTGCATGGCATCACCCAGTTTGGGATCATTGGATTACTTGGAGGCATTGTCGTAGCTATTTCGGAGAGAAATTCTGTCACAATATAAGAAATTGAGCTATCTTAACGTGGGCGTTGGATTCATGTCATTTTGAACTCTAAATCAAAAGTTACGGATGATTTAGTGCGGAAATGTCAAGTTTATTGGCAAGTTAAATTGATCATTCTAAACCAATCATTAATGCTCATTCAGTAAGGGTTTATAAATGAAGCGTAATGCATTGCATCACGCATTTTGAGATAGATTGGATTACTTGGAGGCATTTTCATAGCTATTTTGGTCTTAAATTTTATCACAATATAGAAAATTGAGCTAGCTTAACGTAGGCGTTGGATTGCTGTCATTATGAACTCTAAATCAAAAGTTACGGACGATTTAGTGCAGACAAGTCAAGTTGATCGGCCATTTAAAATTATCATTCTAAAATGATCATTGTTGCTCCTTGAGTAAGGGCCTCTAAATGAAGCATAATGAATGGCATCATGAAGGGGTAGATTGGATTACTTAAAGGCTTTGTCGTAGCTTTTACTTGGAGACTTTGTCGTAGGTCTTTAGTTTCAACTGTTGTCATGCTATTGAAAATTAACCTACATTAACGTGGCCATTGGATTCACATCATTTTGACGTATAAATAAAATGCTAAAGACAAGTTAGTGCAGACATGTCAAGTTGATAAGCTAGTTGAAATGATCATTCTAAACTGTTCATTGGTGTTCATTGCGCACAATTTACAAATGAAGCATAATGTATGCCATCATGCAGTTTGGGATAAATTGGATTACTTGAAAGCTTTGTCATAGCTATTTCGGTCTTATATTTTGCCACAATATATAATATCGAGCTAGCTTAACTTGGGCGTTGGATTCGTGTCATTCTGAACTGTAAATTAAAATTTACAGATGAATTAGTGCTGACATGTCAAGTTGATTGGCCAGTTAAAATGATCATTCTAAAATGATCATTTTAAACTGTTCATTAGTGCTCCTTGAGTAAAGCCTTATTAATGAAGCATAATGCATGGCATCATGCGGTTTAGAATAGATTGAACTACTTGAAGTATTTGTAGTAGCTCTTTCAGTCTTAAATGTTTTCACAAAATAGAAAATTGATCTAGCTTAATGTGGGCGTTGGATTCGTTTCATTCTGAACTCTAAATCAAAAGCTACAGATAATTTAGTGCGTACACATCAAGTTGACAAGCCACTTAAAATGATCATTCTAAATTGATCATTGGTGCTCCTTGAGTAAAGGCTTATAAAAGAAGCATATTGTGTGGCATCACACAGTTTGGGATACATTGGATTACTTGTACGCGTTTTCGTAGCTATTTCGGACTTAAATATTGTCACAATATAGAAAATTGTGCTAGCTTAATGTGGGCGTTGGATTCATGTCATTTTGAACTCTAAATCAAAATTTATGGACGATTTAATGTGGAAATGTCAAGTTTATCGGCTAGTTAAATTGATCTTTCTGAACTGATCATTGATGCTCATTTAGTAAAGGTTTACAAATGAAACATAATGCATGTCATCACGCAGTTCGGCATATATTGGATTACTTGGTGGCCTTGTTGTAGCTGTTTTGGTCTTTAATTTTGTCAGGATATATAATATTGAGCTAGGTTAATGTGGGTGGTAGATTCGTTTCATTCTGAAATCTAAATCAGAAGTTACGGACAATTTAGTGCGGACATGTCAAGTTAATCGTCCAGTTAAAGTGATATTCTAAATTGATCATTAGTGTTGCTTGAGTAAAGGCTTATAAATGAGGCATAACCTATGACATCACGCAGTTTAGAATAGACTTGACTACATGAAGGCTTTGTGCTAGCTCTTTCAGTCTTAAATGTTGTCACAATATAGAAAATTCAGCTAGCTTAATGTTGAGATTGGATTCGTTTCATTCTGAACTCTAAATCAAAAGCTACTGATGATTTAGTGTATACACATCAAGTTGAACGACCAGTTAAAATTATCATTCTAAACTGATCATTGGTGATCCTTGAGTAAAGGGTTATAAATACAGCATAATAGATGGCATCATGCAGTTTGGGATACATTGGATTACTTGGAGGGGTTGTCGTAGCTATTTCGGCCTGAAAGTTTGGCACAATAAAGAAAATTGAGCTAGCTTAACGTGGGCGTTTGATTCATGTCATTTTGAGCTCTAAATCAAAAGTTACGGATGATTTAGTGCGAAAATATGAAGTTTATCCGCTAGTTAAATTGATCATTCTAAACAAATCATTGATGCGTGTTTAATAAGGGCTTACAAATGAAGCATAATGCATGACATCAAGCGGTGCGGGATAGATAGGATTACTTGGAGGCTTTGTCATAGCTATTTCCATTCTAAATGTTTTCACAAGATAGAATATTGAGCTAGCATAACGTTGGTGTTGGATTCTTGTTATTCTGAACTCTAAATCGAAAGTTACAGATGATTTAGTGCGGACATGTCTAGTTTCTCGGCCAGTTATAATGAAATTCTAAATTGATCATTAGTGCTGCTTGAGTAAAGGCTTATAAGTGAAGCATTACATATTGCATCATGCAGTTTAGAATAGATTTGACTACTTGAAGGCTTTGTGCTAGCTCTTTCAGTGTTAAATGTTGTCACAATATAGAAAATTGAGCTAGTTTAATGTTGGGATTAGATTCGTTTCATTCTGAACTCTAAAACAAAATTTACTGATGATTTTGTGCGTACACATTAAGTTGATCTACCATTTAAAATGATCATTCTAGGCTTATAAATGAAGTATATTGCATGGTATAACACAGTTCGGGATACATTGAATTACTTGGAGGCGTTTTCGTAGCTATTTCGGATTGAAATTCTGTCACAATATAGAGAATTGAGCTAGCTTAACGTGAGCGTTAGATTCACATCATTTTGAACTCTAAATCAAAAGTTACGGATGATGTAGTACAGAAATGTCAAGTTTATTGGCTAGTTAAATTGATCATTGATGCTCATTCAGTAATGGTTTACAAATGAAGCATAATGCATGGCATCACACAGTTTGGGATGGATTGGATTACTTGGAGGCTTTTTCATAGCTATTTTGCACTTAAATTTTATCACAATATAGAAAATTGAGCTAGCTTAACGTGAGCGTTGGATTCCTGTCATTATGAACTCTAAATCAAAAGTTACTGACGATTTAGAGTGGACATGTCAAGTTGATCGGCCATTTAAAATGATCATTCTAAATTGATCATTGGTGCTCCTTGAGAAAAGGCCTATAATTGAAGCATAATGCATGTCATCATGCTTGGATAGATAGGATTACTTAAAGGTTTTGTCGTAGCTTTTACTTGGAAACTTTTTCATAGGTCTTTCAGTTTCAAATGCTGTAAGGATATTGAAAATTGACCTAGATTAACGTGGACGTTGGATTCATGTCATTTTTAGATCTAAATAACATGTTAAAGATGATTTTGTGCGGACATGTCAAGGTTATCAGCTAATTAAAATGATCATTCTAAACTAAACATTAGTGTTGTTTGAGTAAAGGCTTATAAATGAAGTATACCGTATGGCAACACGCATTTTAGAATAGATTGACTACTTGGAGGCTTTGTGCTAGGTCTTTCAGTCTTAAATGTTCTCACAATATAGAAAATTGAGCTAGTTTAATGTTGGGATTGGATTCGTTTCATTTTAAACTCTAAATCAAAAGCTACTGTTGATTTAGTGTGTACACATCAATATAATCCACAAGTTAAAATTGTCATTCTAAACTGCTCATTGGTTCTTTTTGAGTAAAGGCTTATAAATAGAGCATAATAGATGGCATCACACAGTTTGGGATTCATTGGATTAGTTGGAGTCGTTGTCGTAGGTATTTCGGACTAAAATTGAACTAGCTTAGCGTGGGCATTTGATTCATGTTGTTTTGAACTCTAAACCAAAAGTTATAGATGATTTAGTGCGGAAATGTCAATTTCATCGGCTAGTTAAATTGATCATTCTAAGCTGATCATATATGCTCACTCAATAAGGGTTTACAAACGAAGCATAATGCATGGCATCACGCAGTTTGGGATAGATTGGATTACTTGAAGGCTTATTCATAGCTATTTCGGTCTTAAATTTATCACTATATAGAAAATCAAGCTATTAATGTGGGCGTTGGATTCGTGTCATTATGAACTCTAAATCAAATGTTTTGGACGATTTTGTGCGGACATGTCAAGTTGATAGGCCGTTTAAAATGATCAGTGGTGCTCCTTGAGTAAAGGCCAATAAATGAAGCATAATGCATGGCATCATGCTGGGATAGATTGGATTACTTAAAGGCTTTGTCGTAGCTTTTACTTGGAAACATTGTGGTAGGTCTTTCAGTTTCAAATGTTGTCACGATATTGAAAGTTGACCTAGGTGGACGCTGGATTCATGTCGTTCTGAGGTCTAAATAAAATGTTAAAGACGATATAGTGCAGACATGTCAAGTCGATCAGCTAGTTAAAATGATCATTCTAAACTGATCATTGGTGCTAATTGAGCACAATTTACAAATGAAGCATAATGCATGCCATCCCACAGTTTGGGATAAATTGGATTACTTGAAGGCTTTTTCATAGCTATTTCGGTCTTATATTTTTTGAGAATATATAATATCGAGCTAGCTCAAATTGGGCAGTTGATTTGTGTCATTCTGAACTCTATATCAAAAGTTACAGACGATTTAATGAGGACATGTCAAGTTGATTGGCCAGTTAAAGTGATAATTCTAAATTGATCATTAAAATTTCACATTAGTGCTCTTTGAGTAAAGGCTTATAAATGAAACATAATGCATGGCATAATGCAGTTAAGAATAGATTGGACTACGTGAAGGCTTTGTGGTAGCTCTTTCAGTCTTATATGTTTTCACAATATAGAAAATTGAGCTAGATTAATGTGAGCATTAGATTCGTTTCATTTTGAACTCTAAATCAAAGCTACGGACAATTTAGTGCGTACACATCAAGTTGATCGGCTAATTAAAATGATCATTCTAAATTGATCATTGGTGCTCCTTGAGTTAAGGCTTATAAATGAAGCATATTGCATGGCAACACACAGTTTGGGATATAGTGGATGACTTGGAGGTGTTATCGTAGCTATTTTGAAATTAAATTCTCTTACAATATAGAAAATTGAGCTAGCTTAACATGGCCGTTGGATTCATGTCATTTTGAACTCTAAATCAAAATTTACATACAGTTTAGGGCGGAAATTTCAAGTTTATCGGCTAGTTAAATTGATCATTCTTAAGTGATCATTGATGCTCATTCAGTAAAGGTTTACAAATGAAGCATAATGCATGTCATCACGCAGTTTGGCATAGATTGGATTACTTGGAGGCCTTGTCGTAGCTATTTTGGTCTTAAATGTTTTACGATATATAATATTGAGCTAGCTTAACCTAGGTGTTGGATTCATGTAATTCTGAATTATAAATCAAAAGTTACTGACAATTTAGTGAAGACATGTCAAGTTTATCGGCCCGTTAAAGTGATATTCTAAATTGATCATTAGTGCTTCTTGAGTGAAGGCTCATAAATGAAACATAACGTATGGCATCACACAGTTTAGAATAGATTTGACTACTTGAAGGCTTTGTGCTAGCTCTTTCAGTCTTAAATGTTGTCACAATATAGAAAATTGAGCTAGCTTAATGTTAGGATTGGATTTGTTTCATTCGGAACTCTAAATCAAAAGCTACAGATGATTTCGTGCGTATACATCAAGTTGATCGGCCAGTTGAATGACCATTCTAAACTGATCATTGGTCCTCCTTGAGTAAAGGCTTATAAATGAAGCATATTGCATGGCATCACACAGTTCGGGATACATTGGATTACTTGGAGTCGTTGTCGTAGCTATTTTGAACTTAAATTGTGTCACAATATAGAAAATTGAGCTAGCTTAACATGGATGTTGGATTATTGTCATTTTGAATTCTAAATGGAAAATTACTGACGATTTAGTGCGGACATTTCAAGTTTATCGGCTAGTTAAATTGATCATTTTAAACTGATAATTGATGCTCATTCAGTAAAGGTTTACATATGAAGCATAAGGTATGTCATCACGCCATTTGGAATTGATTGGATTACTTAGAGGGCTTGTCGTAGCTATTTCGGTCTTAAATTTTTTCACGATATATAATATTGAGCTAGCTTAACGTGGGTGTGTGATTCGTGTCATTCTGAACTCAAAATAAAAAGTTACAGATGATTTAGTGTGGACATGTCAAGTTTATCGGCCTCTTATAGTGATATTCTAAACTGATCATTAGTGCTCATTGAGTAAAGGCTTATAAATAAAGTATAACGCATGGCATCACGCAGTTTTGAATAGTTTTGACTACTTGAAGTCTTTGTGCTTGCTCTTTTAGTCTAAAATGTTGTTACAATATAGAAAATTGAGCTAGCTTAATGTTGGCGTTGGATTAGTTTCATTCTGAACCCTAAATCAAAAGCTACAGATTATTTAGTGCTACACACCTAGTTGATGGACCAGTTAAAATTATTATTCTAAACTGATCATTGGTGGTCCTTGAGTAAAGGCTTATAAATAGAGCATAATGCATGGCATCACGCAGTTTGGGATACATTGGATTGCTTGGACGCTTTGTCTTACCTTTTTCGGACTTCAATTCGGTCACAATATAGAAAATTGAGCTAGCTTAACGGGGGCATTGGATTCATGTCATTTAGAACTTTAAATCAAAAGTTACAGACGATTTAGTGTGGAAATGTCAAGTGTATCGGCTAGTTAAATTGATAATTCTAAACTGATTATTGATGCTCATTCATTAAGGGTTTACAAATGAAGCATTTTGTATGGCATCACGCAGTTTAGGATAGATTGGATTTCTTGGAGGACTTTTCATAGTTATTTTGGTCTTAAATTTTATCACAATATAGAAAATTGTGTTAGATTGACGTGTGCATTGGATTTGTGTCATTCTCAACTCTAAATCAAAAGTTACTCACGATTTATTGCGGACATGTCAAGTTAATCGGTCATTTAAAATGATCATTCTAAACTGATCATTGGTGCTCCTTCAGTAAAGCCCTATAAATAAAGCATAATTCATGGCATCATGCTCGGATAGATTAGATTACTTGAAGGCTTTGTCGTAGCTTTTACTTGGACACTTTGTCGTAGGTCTTTCAGTTTCAAATGTTTTCACGATATTGAAAATTGACCTAGATTAACGTGGACGTTGGATTCATGTCATTTTGAGGTATAAATAAAATGTTAAAGACGATTTAGTGAGGAAATGTCAAGTTGATCAGCTAGTTAGAATGATCATTCTAAACTGATCATTCGTGCTCATTGAGCACAATTTACAAATGAAGCATAATGTATTCTATCACATAGTTTGGGATCAATTTGATTACTTGAAAGCTTTGTCATAGCTTTTTCGGTCTTATATTTTATCACAATATATAATATCGAGCTATCTAAACGTGGGCGTTGGATTCGTGTCATTTTGAACCCTAAGTCCAGAGTTACTGACGATTAAGTGCAGACATGTAAAGTTGATCGGCCAGTTAAAGTGATCATTCTAAATTGATGATTTTAAACTGATCATTAGTGCTCCTTGAGTAAAGGCTTATAAATGAAGCATAATGCATGGCATCATGCATTATAGAATAGATTGGACTACATGAAGTCTGTGTGGTAGCTCTTTCAGTCTTTAATGTATAGAAAATTGAGCTTGCTTAATGTGGGCGTTGGATTCGTGTCATTCTCAACTTTATATCAAAAGCTTTAGACTATTTAGTGTGTACATATCAAGTTGATAGGCCAGTTAAAATGATCATTCTAAACTGATCATTGGTGCTCCTTGAGTAAAGGATTATAAATTAAGCATATTGCATGGCATCACGCAGTTTGGGATCCATTCGATTACTTGGAGGCGTTGCCGTAGCGGTTTTGGACTTAAATTTTGTCACAATATAGAAAATTGAGCTAGCTTAATGTAGACGTTGGGTTATTGTCATTTTCAACTCTGAATAAACATTTACAGATGATTTAGTGCGGCAATGTCAAGTTTATCGGCTAGTTAAATTTATCATTCTAAACTGATCATTGATGCTCATTCGGTGGTTTACAAATGAAGCCTAATGCATGTCATCACGCAATTTGGGTTAGATTGGATTACATGGAGGCCTTTTTGTAGCTATTTCGGTCTTAAAATTTGTCACGATATATAATCTCGAGCTAGCTTAACGTGGGTGTTGGATTCGAATCATTCTGAACTCTGAATCAAAAGTTACAGACGATTTAGTGCGGACATGTCAAGTTTATCAGCTAGTTAAAATTATATTCGAAACTGATCATTAGTCTCCTTCAGTAAAGGATTATAAATGAAGCATAACGCATGAGATCACGCAGTTTAGAACAGATTTGACTACTTGAAGGCTTTGTGATAGCTTTTTCAGTCTTAAATGTTGTCACAAAATTGAAAATTGAGCTAGACTAACGTTGGCATTGGATTCATGTCATTTTCAGGTCTAGATAAAATGTTAAAGACAATTTAGTGCGGACAAGTCAAATTTCATAGATAGTTAAAATGATCATTCTGAATTGATCATTGATGCTCATTGACCAAAAGTTTACAAATGAAACATATTGCATGACATCATGCGGTTTAGGACATATTGGATTACTTGGACGCTTTATTGTAGCTATTTCGGTCACAATGTAGAATATCGAGGAAGCTTATCGTGGGCGTTGGATTCGTGTCATCCTGAGCTATAAATCAAAAGTTACAGACGATTTAGTGCGGTCATATCATATTGATCAGCCAGTTAAAGTGATCATTCTAAACTGATTTTTAGTGCTTCTTGAGTAAAGGCTTATAAATGAACCATAATGCACGGCATCACATAGCTTGGGATACATTGGATTACTTGTAGGTTTTTTTGTAGCTCTTTCAGTTTCAAATGTTGTCACGATCTTGAAAATTGAGCTAGATTAACGTAGGTGTTAGATTCGTGTCATTCTGAACTCTGAATCAAAAGTTACTGACAAATTAGTGCGGACATGTTAAGTTTATCAGCCTGTTAAAGTGATCATTCAAAACTTATCATTAGTGCTCCTTGAGTAAATTCTTATAAATGAAGCATAATGCATCGCATCATGGAGTATAGAATAGATTGGACTACTTGAAGGCTTTGTGGTAGCTCTTTCAGTCTTAAATGTTATAACAATATAAAAAATTTAGCTAGTTTAACATGGGTGTTGGATTTGTGTCATTTTGAACTCTAAATCAAAAGTTACAAATGATTTCGTGTGGACATGTCAAGTTGATCGGCCAGTTAAAATGATCATTCTAAACTGATCATTGATGCTCCTTGAGTAAAGGCTTATTGAAGATGTAGCTGTTTGCTACTTACCCTTGACCTTCTTGAGAAGTAGTACAAGAGGTAAGTCAGGACCTCACACAGAATTCCCAAGCGATAAAGAAAGAAAGCCAGAAGTTGGACTACGTGAGAGACCATTGAGAAGGACCCAACAAGCTTGAATCAAGTGGAGAAGGGTAGAAAAAGGCAGTAAAGTGAGGTCTAAGGAACTTTCCAATTCTTGGAAAAGAATAAGGAAATTTTCAATATAAGGAGATATGGAAATCACATGGAAAAATGATGCATAATGCATGGCATCACGCAGTTCGGGATAGATTGGATTACTTGGAGGCTTTGTCGTAGCTCTTTCAGTCTCAATTGTTGTCACGAAATTGAAATTGAGCTAGATTAACGTGGGATTGGATTCATGTCATTTTGAGATCTATATAAAATGTTAAAGATGATTTAGTGCGTACAAGTCAAGTTGATCACCTAGTTAGAATGATCTTTCTAAACTGATCATTGGTGCTCATTGAGCAAAGGTTTTACATACGAAGCATAATGCATGGCATCACACAATTCGGGATAGATTAGATTACATGGAGGCTTGGTCATAACTACTTTGGTATTAAATTTTGTCACAACATAGAATATTGAGGTGGCACAACATAGAATATTGGGCAAAGGTTTACAAATGAAGAATGATGCATAATGCATCGCAACACGCAGTTTGGGAAAGATCGGATTACTTGGAGGCGTTGTCGTAGCTATTTCGGTCTTAAATTTTATCACAACATAGACAATTGTGCTAGCTTAACGTTGGCCTAGGATTCGTGTCATTCTGAACTCTGAATCAAAAGTTACTGACAAATTAGTGCGGACATGTTAAGTTTATCAGCCTGTTAAAGTGATCATTCAAAACTTATCATTAGTGCTCCTTGAGTAAATTCTTATAAATGAAGCATAATGCATCACATCATGGAGTATAGAATAGATTGGACTACTTGAAAGGCTTTGTGGTAGCTCTTTCAGTCTTAAATGTTATAACAATATAAAAAATTTAGCTAGTTTAACGTGGGTGTTGGATTTGTGTCATTTTGAACTCTAAATCAAAAGTTACAAATGATTTCGTGTGGACATGTCAAGTTGATCGGCCAGTTAAAATGATCATTCTAAACTGATCATTGGTGCTCCTTGAGTAAAGGCTTATTGAAGATGTAGCTGTTTGCTACTTACCCTTGAACTACTTGAGAAGTAGTACAAGAGGTAAGTCATGACCTCACCCAGAATTCCCAAGCGATAAAGAAAGAAAGCCAGAAGTTGGACTACGTGAGAGCCCATTGAGAAGGACCCAACAAGCTTGGATCAAGTGGAGAAGGGTAGAAAAAGGCAGTAATGTGAGGTCTAAGGAACTTTCCAATTCCTGGAAAAGAATAAGGAAATTTTCAATATAAGGAGATATGGAAATCACATGGAAAAATGATGCATAATGCATGACATCACGCAGTTCGGGATAGATTGGATTACTTGGAGGCTTTGTCGTAGCTCTTTCAGTCTCAATTGTTGTCACGAAATTGAAATTGAGCTAGATTAACGTGGGATTGGATTCATGTCATTTTGAGATCTATATAAAATGTTAAAGATGATTTAGTGCGTACATGTCAAGTTGATCACCTAGTTAGAATTATCATTCTAAACTGATCATTGGTGCTCATTGAGCAAAGGTTTTACATACGAAGCATAATGCATGGCATCACACAATTCGGGATAGATTAGATTACATGGAGGCTTGGTCATAACTACTTTGGTATTAAATTTTGTCACAACATAGAATATTGAGCTGGCACAACATAGAATATTGGGCAAAGGTTTACAAATGAAGAATGAAGCATAATGCATCGCAACACGCAGTTTGGGAAAGATCGGATTACTTGGAGGCGTTGCCGTAGCTATTTCGGTCTTAAATTTTATCACAACATAGACAATTGTGCTAGCTTAACTTTGGCCTAGGATTCGTGTCATTCTGAACTCTAAATCAAATGTGATGGACGATTTTGTGCGGACATTTAAAGTTGATCAGCTAGTTAAAATGTTACGATCGTTAGTGCTCCTTGAGCCGGTTAAAATGATGCATAATGCATGGCAGTACGCAGTTTGGGATACATTGGATTACTTGGTGGTTTTGTTGTAGCTCTTTCAATCTCAACTATTGTTACTATATTAAAAATTGAGCAAGATTAACGTGTGCGTTAGATTCATGTCATTTTGAGCTCTAAATCAAAAGTTAAAGACAATTTGGTGTGGACATGTCAAGTTGTATCAGCTCGTTAAAATGATCATTTTAAGCTGATCATTGGTGCTCATTGAACACAGGTTTACAAATGAAGCATCATGCATGGCATCACGCAGTTTGGGATATAATGAATTACTTGTTGTTTTTGTCGTAGCTATTATGGTCTAAAATTTTGTCGCAATATACAAATTTTAAGCTAGCTTAATGTGGGCATTAGATTCGTGTCATTCCAAACTCTAAATCAAAAGTTACGGATGATTTAGAATGCACATGTCAATTTGATCGGCCAGTTAAAATTATCATTCGAAACTGATCATTGGTGCTCCTTGAATAAAGGCTTATAAATGAAGCATAATGCATGGCATCACGTTGTTTGGCATACATTGGAGTACTTGTAGGCTTATTCGTACCTGTTTTAGTCTCAAATAATGTCAGAATATTAACAATTGAGCTAGATTAACGTGGGCGTAGGATTCATGTCATTTTGAGATATATATCAAAGTTACCAACGATTTAGTGCAGACATGTCAAATTTATCGGCTCGTTAAATTGATCATTCTAAACTGATATTTGTGTTCATTGAGGAAAGGTTTACAAATGAAGCATAATGCATGCCATCATGCAGTTCGGGATATATTGGATTACTTGGAGGCTTTGTAGTAGCTATTTTGGTCTTAAAAGTCATCACAATATAGAAAATTAAGCTAGCTTAACTCTGGTGTTGGATTCGTGTCATTCTGAACTCTAAATCAAAAGTTACGGACGATTTAGTGCGGACATGTCAAGTTGGTCGGCCAGTTAAAATGATCATTCTTAACTGATCATTGGTGCTCCTTGAGTAAAGGCTTATAAATGAGCATAATGCATGGCATCCTGCAATTTTGGATACATTGGATTATTTGGAGACTTTGTCGTAGCTCTTTAAGTCTCAAATGTTGTCACGATATGAAAATTGAGGTAGATTAACATGGGGTTTGATTGCTGTCAATTTGAGCTCTAAATCAAATGTTAAAAATGATTTAGTGCGGACATGTCAAGTTGATCAGCTAGTTAGAATGATCATTCTAAACTGATCATTGGTGCTCATTGAGCAAAGGTTTTACGTACAAAGCATAATGCATGGCATCACACAATTTGGGATAGATTACATTACTTGGAGGCTTTGTCATAACTATTTTGGTCTTAAATTTTGTCACAACATAGAATATTGAGCTGGCTTAACATGGACGTTGGATTCGTGCCACTCTTAACTCTAAATCAAAAGTTACAGACGACCTAGTGCGGACATTTCAAGGTGATCGGCCAGTTAAAATTATCATTCTAAACTGAACGTTGGTGTTGTTGAGAAAAGACTTATAAATGAAGCATAACGCATGGCATCACGGAATTTAGGATACATTGAATTATTTGGAAGCTTTGTCGTATCTCTTTCACTCTCAAATGTTCTCATAGTATGGAAAATTGAGCTAGCTTAACGTGGGCGTTGGATTCTTGTCATTTTGATCTCTAATTCAAAAGTTAAAGACGATTTAGTGCGGACATGTCAAGTTGATCAGCTAGTTAAAATGATCATTCTAATATGATCATCGGTGCTCAATGAGTAAAGGCATACAAATGAAGCAAAATGCATGGCATCACGTAGTTTGGGATAGATTGCATTACTTGGAGGCTTTATCATAACTGTTTTGGTCTTAAATTTTGCCACACTATAGAAAATTAAGCTTCATTTACTTGGACGATGGATTCATGTCACTCTGAACTCTAAATGAAAAGTTACGAACGATTTAGGGTGGACATGTAAAGTTGATCGGCCTGTTAAAATGATCACTCTAAACTGATCGTTGGTGCTCGTTGAGAAACGACTTATAAATGAAGCATAATGCATGACATCACGGAGTTTAGGATACATTGGATTATTTGGAAGCTCTGTCATATCTATCCTAGTCTCATATGATCTCACAATATGGAAAATTGAGCTAGCTTAACGTGGGCGTTGGATTCATGTCATTTTGATCTCTAAATGAAAATTTAAAGACGATTTAGTGTGGAAATGCCAAGTTCATCAGCTAGTTAAAATGATCATTCTAATATGATCATCGGTGCTCAATCAGTAAAGGTGTACAAATGAAGCATAATACATGGTATCAGGCAGTTTGGGAGACATTGGATTACTTGGAGGCTTTGTCGTAGCTATTTCTGTCGTAAATTTTGTCACAATATAGGAAATTAAGCTAGCTTAATTTGGGCATTGGACTCTTGTCACTGTAACTGTAAATCAAAAGTTACGGACGATTTAGTGCGGACATGTCATGTCATCGGCCAGTTAAATAGATCATTCTAAACTGATCATTGGTGCTCATTGAACAAAATTTTACAAATGAAGCATAATGCATCCAATCACGCTGTTTGGGATATATTGGAGTACTTCGAGGCTTTGTCATAGCTATTTTGGTCATAAATGTTTTCACAATATATAATATTGAGCTAGCTTAACGTGGGCGTTAGATTCGTGTCATTTTGATCTCTAAATCAAAAGTTACGGAAGATTTACGGCATTAATTACAAGTTGATCGGCTAGTTAAAATGATCATTATAAAGATCATTGGTGCTCCTTGAGTAAAGGCTTATAATTGTAGCATAATGCATGGTATCACGCAATTTGGGAAACATTGGATTAGTTGGAGGCTTAGTCGTAGCTAAATTCAGTCTCAAATGTTGTCACTATATTGAAAATTGAGCTACATTAGCATGGACATTAGATTCATGTCATTTTGAGCTCTAAATCAAAATTTAAAGACGATTTAGTGTGGACATGTCAATTTGATCGGTCATTTAAAGTGATCATTCTAAAGTGATCATTAGAGCTACTTGAGTAAACGCTTATAAATGAAGCATAATGCATGGAATCACGGAGTTTAGGATAGATTGTATTACTTGAATGCTTTTTGGTAGCTCTTTAAGTCTCAAATGTTGTCACAATATATAAAATTGAGCTACCTTAATGTGGACTTTGGGAAAATACAAGATGTATACATGAACTTGCTCCATGATTTAAAGGTCTTTTTGCATCTCTCTATCTCTGATCAATCAAAGATGAATATAATAGAATTTGAAAGGGGTTACCCATCCTTATAAAAGTGGAAGTGTATTCATTGAATACTTCCATACCTGGATAGGCGAACACCCCGTGTCATTTTGAACTCTAAATCAAAAGTTACGGACGATTTAGTGCGTACATGTCAATTTGATCGGGTAGTTAAGCTGATAATTCAAAACTGATCATTAGTGCTCCTAGGGTAAAGGGTTATAAATGAAGCACAATGCATGGCATCACTCAGTTTAGGATAGACGGATTACTTAAAGGCTTTGTGGTAGCTGTTTCAGTCTCGAATGTTTCCATAATATAGAAAAATGAGCTAAGTTACCTTGAGTGTTGGATTCGTGTCATTTTGAACGCTAAATAAAAAATTGAAGGGGATTAGTGCAGACATGCAAAGGTCATCGGCCAGTTAAAGTGATCATTCTAAACTGATCATTGGTGCCCCTTCAGTAAAGGCATATAAATGACGCATAATGCATGGCATCATGCAGTTTGGGATAGATTGGATTATTTGGAGGCTTTGTCGTAGCTTTTCAGTCTCAAATGTTGTCACAATAATTAAAATTGAAATAGATTAACGTGCGCTTTAGATTCATGTCGTTTTGAGCTGTAAATCAAATGTTAAAGACGATTTAGTGCGGACATGTCAAGTTGATCAGTAGTTAAATTCATCATTCTATACTGATCATTGGTGCTCATTGAGAAAAGGTTTAAAAACGAAGCATAATGCATGACATCACGCAGTTTGTAATTGATTGGATTCCTTGAAGGCTTTGGGGTCACTCTTTCAGTCTCAAAAGCTGTTACAATATAGAAAATTGAGATAGTTTAACGTGTTCCTTGGATTTTTGTCATTTTGAAGTCCAAATCAAAAGTTATGGACGATTTAGTGCTTACATCTCAAATTGATCGGGTAGTTAAGATAATAATTGTAAACTGATCATTTGTGCTCCTTGGGTAAAGGGTTATAAATGAAGCACAATACATGGCATCACACAGTTTTGGATAGACTGGATTACGTGACGGCTTTGTGGTAGCTCTTTCAGTCTCAAATGGTGTCACAATATAGAAAATTGAGCTAAGTTAACGTGAGCGTTGGATTCATGTCATTTTGAACGCTAAATAAAAAATTACAGAGGATTGGTGTGGACATGCAAAGTTGATCGGCCAGTTAACGTGATCATTCTAAACTGCTCATTGGTGGTCCTTCAGTAAAGGCTAATAAATGAAGCACAATGTATGGCATCACGCAGTTTGGGATAGATTTATTATTTGGAGGCTTTGTTGTAGGATTTCAGTCTCAAATGTTGTCATAATGTTGAAAATTGAGATAGATTATCATGCGCATTGGATTCATGTCATTTTTAGCTGTAGATCAAATGTTAAAGATGATTTAGGGCGGACATGTCAAGTTGATCACTAGTTAAATTCATCATTCTAAACTGATCATTGGTGTTCATTTAGCAATGGTTTCAAAATGAAGCATAATGCCTGGCATCATGCAGTTTTGGATTGACTAGATTCCTTGAAGGCTTTGTGGTAGCTCTTTCAGTCTCAAAAGTTGTCACAATATAGAAAATTGAGATAGCTTAACGTGGTCCTTGGATTCGTGTCATTCTGAACTCTATACCAAAAGTTACGGACGATTTAGGGTGGACCCGACAAATTAATCGGCTAGATAAAATGCTCATTCCAAACTGATCATTCGTGCTCATTGAGCAAATAATTACAAATGAAGCATAATGCATGGGATCACGCAGTTCGTGATATATTAGATTACTTGATGGCTTTGGTGTAGCTGTTTTGGTCTTAAATTTTGTTACAATATAGAAAATTGAGCAAGCTTAACGTGTTCGTTGGATTTGTGTCATTCTGAACTCTAAATCCAAAGTTACGGACGATTTAGTGCGGACATATCAAGTTCATCGGTCAGTTCAAAAGATTATTCTCAACTGATCAATGGTGCTCCTTTAGTAAATGCTTATAAATAATGCATGGCATAATGCAGTTTTGGATACATTGGATTACTTGGAGGCTTTGTCGTAGCTCTTTCACTCTCAAATGTTGTCACAATATGGAAAACTGAGATAGCTTAACGTGGGCATTGCACTCTTGTCATTCTAACTCTAAATCAAAAGTTACGGACAATGTAGTGCGGACATGTCACGTTCATGAGCTAGTTAAATAGATCATTCTAAACTGATCATTAGTGCTCATTGAGCAAAATTTTATAAATGAAGCATAATGCATGCAATCACGGTGTTTGGGATATAATGGATTACTCGGAGGCTTTATCGTAGCTATTTTGGTCTTAAATTTTGTCACAATATAGAAAATTGAGCTAACTTGACGTCGGCATTGTACTCTTTTCATTCTAACTCTAAATCAAAAGTTACGGATAATTTGGTGCAGACATGTCACCTTCATCGGCTAGTTAAAAAGATCATTTTAAACTGATCATTGGTGCTCATTGAGTAAAATTTTACAAATAAAGCATAATGCATGCAATCATGCAGTTTGGGATATATTGGATTACTTCGAGGCTTTGTCATAGCTATTTTGGTCATAAATTTTGTCACAATGTAGACTACTGAGATAGCTTAATGTGGGCGTTAGATTTGTGTAATTTTGAACTCCAAATCAAAAGTTACTCACAATTTACGGCATACATGTCAAGTTGATCGGCCAATTAAAATGATCATTGGTGCTCCTTGAGTAAAGCCTTATAATTGTAGCGTAATGCATGGCATCACGCAATTTAGGATACATTGGATTAGTTGGAGGCTTTGTCCTTGCTCTTTTTCAGTCTCAAATATTGTCACAATATTGAAAATTGAGCTACATTAGCGTGGGCATTAGATTCATGTCATTTTGAGCTCTAAATCAAATATTAAAGACGATTTAGTGTGGACATGTCAAGTTGATAGGTCAGTTAAAGTGATTGTTGTAAAACTGATCATTCTAAACTGATCATTAGAGCTCCTTGTGTAAACGCTTATAAATGAAGCATAATGCATGACATTACGTAGTTCAGGATAGACTGGATTACTTGAAGGCTTTGTGGTAGCTCTTTTAGTTTCAAATGTTGTCACAATATAGAAAATTGAGCTAACTTAACGTGAGCATTAGATTCGTGTCAGTTTCAATGCGAAATCAAAAATTACAGATGATTTAGTGTGGACATGCAAGTTGATTAGCCAGTTAAAGTGATCATTCTAAGCTGATCATTGGTGCTCCTTCAGCAAAGGCTTACAAATGAAGCATAAGGCATGGAATCATGCAGTTTGCGATAGATTGGATTACTTGGAGGCTTTGTCGTAGCCTTTCAGTCTCAAATGTTGTCACAATATTGAAAATTGAGATAGATTAACGTGCGCATTAGATTCTTGTCATTTTGAGATCTAAATGAAATGTTAAAGAAGATTTAGTGCGGACATGTCAAGTTGATCAGCTAGCTAAATTGATCATTCTAAACTGATAATTGGTTCTCTCTGAGAAAAGGTTTAAAAATGAAGCATAATGGATGGCATCACGCAGTTTATGATAGATTGGACTACTTGAAGGCTTGGTGGTAGCTCTTTCAATCTCAAATGTTGTCACAATATAGAAATGGAGCTAGCTTAACATAGGCGTTGGATTCGTGTCATACTAAACTCTAAATAAAAAGTTATAGATGATTTAGTGCGTAAATGTCAAGTTGATCGACCAACTAAAATGATCATTCTTAACTGATCATTGGTGCTCCTTGAGTAAAGCCTTATAAAGGAAGCATAATACATGGCAGCACGTAGTTTGGGATACGTTGGATTACTTGGATGCTTTACCGTAGCCATGTGTGTCTTAACTTTTTTCACAATATAGAAAACTGAGTTAGCTTAACGTGGGCGTTGGATTAATGTCATTATGAACAATAAATTAAAAGTTACGGACGATTATTGTGGACAACTAGAGTTTATCCGCAAGTTTAATCGATTATTCAAACTAACCATTGGTGCTCATTGAGCATTGGTTTACAAATGAAGCATAATGCATGTCATCACGCAGTTTGCGATAGATTGGATTACTTAGAGGCTTTTTCGTAGCTATTTCGGTGTTAAATTTTATCACAATATAGAAATTGAGCTCGCTTAATGTGGGCCATTGATTCGTGTTTTTCTCAACTCTAAATCAAGTTACGGACGATTTAGTGCATATATGTCAAGTTGATCAGCCTGTTAAAATGATCATTCTAAACTGATCATTGGTGCTCCTTGAGTAAAGGCTTACAAATCAAGCATAATGCATGGCATCACGCAGTTTGGAATACATTGGATTACTTGGAAGCTTTATCTCAACTAATTCATTTGTAAATTTTGTCACAATATAAAAAAATTGAGCTACTTTAACATGTGCGTTGGATTCGTGTCATTTTGAAGACAAAATCAAAAGTTACAGACAATTTCGTGCGGACATTTCAAGTTGATTGGCCAGTTAAAGTGATCATTCTAAACTGATCATTATAAACTTATCATTCTAAACTGATCATTATAAACTTATCATTCTAAACTGATCATTAGTGCTTATTGAGTAAAGGCTTATAAATGAAGCATAATGCATTGCATCACGGTTTTTAGGATATCTTGGATTACTTGAAGGCTTTGTGGTAAATTTTTCAGTCTTAAATGTTGAAACAATATAGAAAATCAAACTAGCATAACATGGGCTTTGGAGTCGTGTCATTGTGAACTCTAAATCAAAAGTTACGGATGATTCTATGCGGACATGTCAAGTTTATTGGCTAGGTAAATTAATCATTCTAAACTGATCATTGAGCAAAAGTTTACAAATGAAGCATAATGCATACCATCATGCATTTTGGGATAGATTGGATTACTCGCAGGCTTTCTCATAGCTATTTTGGTCTTATATTTTTTCACAATATAGAAAATTGAACTTGCTTAACATGGGCGTTGAATTCGTGTCATAGCAAAGTCTAAATTAAAAGTTATGGACGATTTAGTGTGGACATGACAAGATGATTGGCCAGTTAAAATGATCATTGTTTCTCCTTGAGTAAAGGCTTATAAATGAAGCATAATGCATGACATCACACACTTTGGGATACTTTGGATTACTTGGAGGCATTGCCGTAGCTCTTTCAGCTTCTAATGTTGTTACAATTTTGAAAATTGAGCTGGATTAACATGGGCGTTTTATTCATATAATTGAGGGCTCTATATCAAATGTTAAAGACGATTTAGTGCAGACATGTCAAGTTGATTGGCCAGTTAAAGTGATCAATCTAAACTGATCGTTCTAAATTGATCATTTGTGCTCATTGAGCAAAGGTACAAATGAAGCATAATGCATGGCATCACGCAGTTTGTGAAAGATTGGATTACTTGAAGGCATTGCCTTAGCTACTTCGGTCTTAAGTTTTGTCAAATTACATACAATTGGGCGTTGGATTCGCGTCATTCTGAACTCCAGATCAAAAGTTACGGACGATTTAGTGCGTACACATCAAGTTGATCGCCCATTTAAAATGATCATTCTAAACCGATCATTTGTGCTACTTGAGTAAAGACTTATAAATGAAACATAATGCATGGCAGCACGCTGTTTGGGATACATTGGATTACTTGGTGGCTTTGTCGTAGCTCTTTCAGTCTCAATTGTTGTCACAATATTAAAAATTGAGCTAGATTAACGTGCGTGTTCGATTCATGTGATTTTGAACTCTAAATAAAAGGTTAAAGAGGATTTAGTGCGGACATGTCAAGTTGTATCAACTAGTTAAAATGATCATTCTAAACTGATCATTAGTGCTAATTGAGCAATGGTTTACAAATGAAGCATAATGCATGTCATTCTGAACTCTAAATAAAAAGTTGATCGGCCAGTTAAAATGATCATTATAAACTGATCATTCGTGCTCCTTGAGTAACAGCTTATAAATGAAGCATAATGCATGGCATCATGCAATTTGTGATACATTGGATACTTGGAGGCTTTCTCGTAGCTCTTTCAGTCTGAAATGTTGTCACGATATTGAAATTGAGCTAGATGAACGTGGCGTTGGATTCATGTCATTTTTGAGCTCTAAATCAAATGTCAAAGAAGATTTTATGCGGACATGTAAAGTTGATGAGATAGTTAAAATGATCATTCTTAAATGATCATTGGTGCTCATTGAGCAAAGGTTTACAAATGAAGCATAATGCATGTCATAACACATTTAGGGATAGAATGAGTTAGTTGGAGTTTTTGTCGTAGCTATTTTGGTCTTATCTTTTGTAACAGTATTGAATAGATCTAGATTAACATGGACGTTGGATTCGTGTCATTCTGAACTCCAAATCAGAAGTTACAGACGATTTAGTGCGGACAAGTCAAGTTTATCGGTTAGTTAAATTGATCAGGGTAATTTGATCACTGGTGCTCATTGAGCAAAGGTTTACAAATGAAGGATAATGCATGGTATGACGCAGTTTGGGAAAGATTGAATTACTTGGAGGCTTTTTCGTAGCTATTTCGGTCTTATTTTTTTATCAGAATATAGACAATTGAGTTAACTTAATGTGGGCGTTGGGTTCGTGTCATTTTGAACTCTAAATGAAATGTTACTGACGATTTAGTGTGGAGATGTCAAGTTGATCTGCTAGTTAAAATGATCATTCTAAATCGATCATTGACGCTCCTTGAGTAAAGGCTTATAAATGAAGCATAATGCATGGTAGCACGCAGTTTTAGATACATTGGATTACTTGGTGGCTTTGTCGTAGCTCTTTCAACCTCAACTGTTGTCACAATATTTAAAATTGAGCTAGATTAATTTGGGCATTGGATTCATGTCATTTTGAGCTCTTGATCAAAAGTTAAAGACGATTTAGTGCGGACATGTCAAGTTGTATCAGCTATTTAAAATAATCATTCTAAACTGATCATTTGTGGTCATTGTGCAAAGGTTTACAAATAAAGCATAATGCATGACATGAGGCAGTAAGGGATAGAATGAATTACTTGAAGTTTTTGTCGTAGCTATTTTGGGATTAACTTTTGTCACAATATAGAATATTTAGCTTGCTTAATGTGGGCATTAGATTTGTGTCGTTATGAACTCTAAATCCAAAGTTAAGAACAATTTAGTGCGCACATGTCAAGTTGATCGGCCAGTTAAAATGATCATTCTAAACTGATCATTGGTGCTCCTTGAATAAAGGCATATAAATGAAGCATAATGTATGACATAACGCAGTTTGGGATACATTGGATTAAATGGAGGCTCTATTGTAGCTCTTTCAGTCTCAAGTAATGTCACAATATTAAAAATTGAGCTAGATTAACGTGGGGTTTCGATTCATATCTTTTTGAGCTTTAAATCAAAAGTTACAAACGATTTATTGTGAACATGTCAAGTTTATTGGCTAGACAAATCTAAACTGATCGTTGGTTCTCATTGAGGAAATGTTTACAAACCAAGCATAATACATGGCATCATGCAGTTTGGGATATATTGGATTACTTGGATGCTTTGTCATAGCTATTTCGGCCTTAAATGTAATCATAACATAGAAATTTGAGCTAGCTTAACACGGGGGTTGCATTCGTGTCATTCTGAAATCTAAATCAAAAGTTACGGACAATTTAGTGCATACATGTCAAGTTGTAGCTCGTTCAGTCTGAAAGTTTGTCACAATATAGAATATTGAGATAGATTAACGTGGGCGTTGGATTCGTGTCATTTTGAACTCTAAATAAAAAGTTATGGACGATTTAGTGCGGACATGTCATGTTGATCGGCAAGTTAATATGATCATTTTAAACTGATCATTGGTGCACCTTGAGTAATGGCTTATAAATGAAGCATTATGCATGGCATCACTAAGTTTGGGATATATTTGATCTTGAAGGTTTTGTCATAGCTCTTTTAATCTAAAATTTTGTCACAATATAGATAATGGAGATAGATTAACGTGCGCATAAGATTCATGAAGTTTTTTGCTCTCAATCAAATGCTAACGACGATTTAGTGCCGACAAGTCAAGTCGATCAGCTAGATAAATTGATCATTCTAAACTGATCATTGGTGCTCATTGAGCAAAGGATTACAAATGAAACATAATCTACCACATCAAGCAGTTTCGGATAGATTGGATTACTTGAATGCTTTGTGGTAGCTCTTTCGTTCTTAAATGTTGTCACAATATAGAAAATTGGGCTAGCTTAACGTGGATGTTGAATTCATGTCCTTTGAACTCTAAATCAAAAGTTACTGACGATTTAGTTCGGACATGTCAAGTTGATCAACCAGTTAAAGTGATCATTCTAAAATTATCATTCTAAATGTATCATTTTAAACGTATCATTCTAAACGTATCATTCTAAACTGATCATTCTAAACTGATCATTCTAAACTGATCATTAGTGCTCTTTGAGTAAAAGCTTATAAATGAAGCATAATGCATGGCATCAGACAGTTTGGGATATATTGGATTACCTGAAGGCTTTTTTGTAGCTCTTTTAGTCTCAAATGTTGTCACAATGTAGAAAATTAGCAAAATAGCTACGACAAAGCCTCAAAATAATTCAATCTATCAAAAACTGTGTGATGCCATTTATTATGCTTGTGGGAAGAGCAAATAATATCATTACTATAAACAGTCATCATTATGTTCTGCAGAAATTCATTCAGAAACAGAAATTCATGTCCTTGTCACTCTGATTCTTCTCCCAATGATTAATTTACCTAGGTGATCAACCTGACATGTCCGCACTAGATCATTTTTAATATTTGATTTAGAGCTCAAAATGACATGAATCCAATGTGCGTGTTAATCTATCTCAATTTTCAATATTGTGAAAACATATGAGACTCCAAGAGCTACGACTTATCCTCCAAGTAATCCAATCTATCTCAAATTGCGTGATGCCATACAATAGAAAATCATTATGATTTCGTCTCTCGTAGTATCTCTTAAAAAAACAAACCTACAAAATGATGTGTAAAATAGGTTGTTGTGTTTATGGAATATAAAATTTATAGTTTGGTCCAATTTATTTTTCATTTTGTTTTAAGTAATATATGCCATTTCGAGATGCTAAAGAGGAAATAAAAACAGAAAAAACCCCACCATTCGTTTTCTTTTATCTTCAATTAGTATTACTTTATAACAATTTTGTTTTTCACTTTTGTGGTCTAGAGAGTGCTACATACTGTTCACAATGACACGAATCCAAAGTCCACATTAATTTTTCACAAGCTCTTGAGTATATGAGAAAAATCTTGGTGGGATATGTTTTGTCCTATCACTCTTGATATAACCTTCCTTAAGTTGAGTGACACATGCATAATAATGTGGGGTTTGGATTAAACTGATAACTTTACTCAAAAGAAAAGAGGAGAGAGAAGAGAGAATCGTTCTCTTATTGATGTAGTTTACAAATGATACATAGTCTCCTATTTATAGGAGAAGTCAGTCGGCAAACTTCGTAAAAAGGTAATCAAAACAAAGACGTCTTCAACGAAGACGCCTTTGTTGACTTTTCAACACTCCCCCTTGATTATCTATTATTATCGAAGTATTACGTACTGTCTCGTTAAAAACCTTATCATGTAAAAACCCAATGGGATAATAATCATGATAAGGAAAAAAGAGTACAAATACGCAATCTCCCCCTCGAAAAGATATATATAAATCCCTTTATATATCTCGCAAATGACGCATTCCAATATTCTGAACATGCTTTCTGAATGTTGTTGTAGGAAGCGCCTTTGTGAACAGATCTGCTGCATTGTCGGTTGATCGAATATACTCAATGTTGACTACTTGATTTTTCACAAGCTCTTGAGTATATGAGAAAAATTTTGGTGGGATATGTTTCGTCCTATTGCTCTTGATATAACCTTCCTTAAGTTGAGCGACACATGCAGCATTATCCTCGAACAATTTTGTAGGTTCTTTATGTGTATTGATTCCACTAGCTTCTGGTATATGATGAGTCAAGTACTTCAGCCATACACATTCTCTACATGCCTCATTGAGTGCGATAATTTTTGCATGATTTGAGGAAGTGGCAACCAATATCTGTTTTTGTAAACGCCACGAGATTGCAGTACCTCCTAATGTAAAAACGTATCCGGTTTGCGATCGAGCTTTATGCGGATCTGATAAATATCCTGCATCTACAAAACCAACTAGACCAAACAAAGAATTTCTGGGATAATATAGTCCCAAGTCAGTTGTACCATGAAGATAACGGAATATTTGTTTTATTCCGGTCCAATGTCTTCGCGTAGGGGCTGAATTATACCTTGCAAGTAAGTTAGTAGCAAAAGCAATATCTGGTCTAGTACAATTAGCAAGATACATCAGCGCACCAATAGCGCTCATATAAGATATTTTACAACTTAAAATTTCCTCGTTATCCTCAAAGGATTTGCTTTATCCATATTAAAGCGTTTTAATACCCTTTTGGTATAATTTGATTGATGGACAAATATTCCACCTTTGAGATGCTCTATTTGAAGCCCGAGACAAAACTTTGTCTTACCAAGGTCTTTCATTTCAAACTCTTCTCTCATATGGGTTCGTGCATCATGAACTTCCTTTTGAGTTCCAATAATGTTCAGATCATCAACATATACAGCGATAATAACAAATCCTAATGAGGATTTCTTGATAAACACGCAAGGGCATATCGCATTATTGATATATTTATTTTTTAACAAATATTCGCTTAAGCGATTATACCACATGCGTCCGGATTGTTTTAATCCGTAAAGTGATCGCTGTAATTTGATCGAACAAAAATCCTTTGATTTTTCCGAGATCTTGGATCCTTCTGGGATTTTAAATCCATCGGGAATTTTCATATATATATATATATCACTATCAAGTGATCCATATAGATATACAGCCACGACATCCATAAGGTACATCTCTAAATTTTTGGATGTCGTTATACTCATCAAGTATCTAAACGTAATTGCATCTATAACCGGGGAATATGTTTCATTATAATCAATTCACAGTCTTTGAGAGAAACCTTGTGCCACAAGTCGTTCTTTATATCTTATGATCTCGTTTTCTTCATTTCGTTTTCTCACGAAAACCCATTTGCATCTGATAGGCATTACATCTTCTGGTGTAATGATCACATGTCTAAATACATTTCTTTTATTGAGAGAGAGTAATTCATCTTTCATAGCCTTTTGCCATTTCTCCCAATCGGGTCTCGCTCGACATTCTGATAATGATCTCGGGTCCGGATTATTATATTCATCATCAATTTCTTTAGATATAGAAAATGAAAATGTTCCATCCACATCTTCTATTTCATTTCTAACCCAGATTTTTCCATCTTAGGCGTAATTAATGGATGTTTCACAATTTTCTATATCATGTTCTTCCTCAAGAAGACTTTCATCATCAGATTTTTCAAGAACCTTCTCATTTTCTTGAATATCTGCATGATGTAATACTTTTGGGAGATCTTTACTGATTCTTTCCAATTTCTTTTTCTTTCGGGGATTTTTATCTTTAGAGCCCATCGGCCTCCCCCTTTTCAATTGAACTTTTGGGTCATTTATTTTATTTCCATCAAATGGTTCCTTTGGAACATCAATTCTTGATGGAGCATTTGCAGTGGGTATATACAATTTTGTCACCTTTTTCGTATCTGTGAACACATCTGGTAATTCATTTGCCATAATCTGTAAATGTATAATTTTCTGAACTTCCAGCTCACGTTGATTTGTAGGGGGGTCAAGGTGTATCAAATTTCGTGTACACCATGTAACATCTTTTGATGTTTCTTTAATTCCTCCCCCTAACGCTGGAAATTCATCTTCATTAAAATGGCAATCAGCAAAACGTGCCGTAAACATATCACCAGTTCGAGGTTCAAGATAGCGAATTATACTTGGTGATGTATACCCAATATATATTCCCATTCTCCTTTGAGGTCCCATTTTTGTTCTTTGTGGTGGGGCTATTGGAACATAAACCACGCACCCAAAAACTCGAAGATGGGATACATTTGGCTGTTGACCAGATGTCAACTCCAATGGGGAATATTTATTATAGGCACTTGGTCTAATCTGGACCAATGCAGCTGCATGCAGTATAGCATGACCCCATACATAAATTGGGAGATTTGTTCTCAATATTAATGGTCTTGCAATCAATTGCAACAGTTTAATCAAACTTTCAGACATCCCATTTTGTGTATGCACATGGGGTACTGGATGTTCAACATCAATCCCCATTGACATACAATAATTATCAAAAGCTTGTGAAGTGAATTCACCAGCGTTATCAAGCCTGGCTTTCTTTATGACATAATCAGGAAATTGTGCTTTCAATCTGATTATTTGGGTAATGAATTTTGCGAAATGAAGTATAATGCATTGCCTCAAGCATTTTGCGATAGATTCGATGACTTTGAGGCTTTGTCGTAGCTATTTCAGTTCTAAATTTTGTCAAAATATAGAAAATTGAGCTAACTTAACGTGGGCGTTTGATTAGTATCTCTTTGATGCACTATCGGCAAAGTCACGTCTTCCTAACATACTATCAACCTATATAATGTTTACCCACAATCATAAGAGTGGCAAAGTACATCAAAGCTTGGCTTCAAAGTACATCAAACCTCCTTGATAGTGCATCGGCTACCACATTATCTTTGCCCTTCTTGTACTTGATGACGTACGGGAAGGTTTCTATGAACTCCATCCACCTGGAATGTCTCCTCTTGAGATTGGTTTGCCCTCTGAGGTGTATACTTCACTCGGGTTTGGTCTCTTGTGTTTTGGAACCAAATGGCATCATTTATAGATTGGATTACCTCGAGCTGGGGTCGGTTATGATCGGGTGATTTGCCGCTCACGATCGAGAGGAGCCACGATGTCCGAGGTCCGGCACCGAGCGTCGGTGACTTTTGCCGGCAACTTTTCCGGTGATCCGTTTTGTTGCTATTTTGCCGGCACCGAGTTTGGTTTCCAACGTTGTTTGTGGCATCTCCTACCCTGGGGAAGTCGCGAACACAACAGCCGGCACTTGTGATCCTTGCGCCTTGGCATAAAGCCTCGTTTGCCCTGGTGAATAAGCTGTCGGTTGATCTCTCGGATGCGGAATGGTAATGGGTGGTGACTCGAAGCAATTCAGTCCCGCCAATTCACGTTTACCCTCGGGCAAAAGATGACGGTCAAGACCTCGTCTCTTCTTTCTTACCTAGCGTTTGCGAGAATTAGTCGAGGCCTTGCCGTGATTTATGAATGCTACCTGGTTGATCCTGCCAGTAGTCATATGATTGTCTCAAAGATTAAGCCATGCATGTGTAAGTATGAATGAATTCAGACTGTGAAACTGCGAATGGCTCATTAAATCAGTTATAGTTTGTTTGATGGTAGCTACTACTCGGATAACCGTAGTAATTCTAGACCTAATACGTGCAACAAACCCCGACTTCTGATAGGGATGCATTAATTAGATAAAAGGTCGACGCGGGCTTCTGCGCGTTGCTCTGATGATTCATGATAACTCGACGGATCGCATGGCCTTTGTGCTGGCGACGCATCATTAAAATTTCCGCCCTATCAACTTTGGATGGTAGGATAGTGGCCTACCATGGTGGTAACGGGTGACGGAGAATTAGGGTTCGATTCCGGAGAGGGAGCCTGAGAAACGGCTACCACATCCAAGGAAGGCAGCAGGCGCGCAAATTACCCAATCCTGACACGGGGAGGTAGTGACAATAAATAACAATACCGGTGATACAAGCCTTGATTCAAGGATGTATGCGCGTGGGCTGTTTGTAGAAGATTAGGTGAGAAACTCAACCTTAGGCTTCTGGATGGGGGTTTTCTGGTTGGTAAAAGATGGAAGGGTGAAGTGAACCACACGAGGGGTGATGAACCTTGTGATAAAACACAAACTTAGAGCTAGGAGGGCTGGTCTCAACTAGGTTCTAAGCGCACAAGCTTCTTTGAGAGAATAACTTGTAAAGAAAATTCGATCTTTATTAATTAGCAAAAAAGGTTGTCGAACTACAATGCTGGAAGGAGCCTTATTAATATGCTCGACAGCTTGACCTTCTAAGGTCGACTCAAACAAATAAAAGGGAAGTTTACAAAAGTGCACAAAAGGAAAAGATACAAAAGTGTATAACCGAAAAAGGACCTATTCCTAAAATGTTCTTGACTCAAAATGTAAAGCAACTAGATCCTACCCTGCAAAACAGAAAGAGGCATATATTCGAATGTAAACTTACCTTAACTCACCTCACGGCCAAGAAATGGAAGGTGGCCGTCCTTGTGGCATGCACGCGCCTTGCTCCTAGTCTTCGACTTGGAGTAGGGTTAAATATCTTTGGGCCCTGACCTCTCTTGCCACTAAAGCCCAAGTCTCTGATGTTCCTTGTGTTGTTGAGAAGCCTTTGGACTCTAATTTGCTCTTCTGGCCCATTGTCCTTAGCTGCTCTTCCTCTAGAAGCTTGTCGACCCATAAGCTGAATTTGTGGAAGAGTGCTCTTGATCTGCTTCTTGTCATTGCTCCTGGAGGTACCACTGGTGTAGATACTTCCTCTAAGTGCATGTCCTGGAGCTGGTAGCTCATTTGGTCCGAGTCCTCTTGTGTAGAAGTGGAAGTGCGCGTGTACTCGGCTGGATGGCCTGTACCGGCTGGATTGTGCGCGGTACTGGCCGGAATGACTTCAGGACCGGCCAAGTTGATCCCGGAGTCGGCGGTGTCTTCAGGGGGACCGGCGGTGTCATTCACGTCCCCACCAAGTGTGCCGGAAGCTTGGGCCTCTCCGCCAGCGATGTTGACCGGTCTGGTCCTATAGGTCGAAGGTCCGGCGGTACTGTCTGATCCGGCAGGCGCGCCAGATGGTCCTGCTGTCTCGGGGAAGCTTCCTGGTCGGCCAGTCTGGTCACCTGGCTGGATGTACGACCTGATGTCCTCATCATTCCCTCCCTCTTCAGTAGGTTTTGTCCTCAAAACTGGATCATCTGCATGGAAAGGGGCCAAGTCAGTAACATTGAACGTATTGGACACATTAAACTCACCTGGCAGCTCGATCCGGTAGACGTTGTTGTTGATCCTCTCGAGCACTCTGAATGGTCCATCTCCTCTTGGTGCTAGCTTGGAACTCCTTAGGTTTGGGAACCTCTCCTGCTGTAGGTGTAGCCACACCCAATCGCCTGGTTGAAAGATCACCTCCTTTCTTCCTTTGTTGGCATGAGTCACGTACTGTCCGGTCCTCTTCCCCAAGTTCTCTGCTACCTTCTGGTGTAACCTCCTTATGAACTCTGCTTTGGATGCTCCGTTGAGGTTGGTCATCTCAGCTGGTGGCAGTTGTGTTTGCTCCAATGGGGTGAGAGGGTTGAAACCGTATACCACTTCAAATGGGGTCTTCTTGGTTGCTGAGTGCACGGCTCGGTTGTAGGCGAACTCAATGAATGGCAGGCACTCCACCCAAGTCTTTAGGTTCTTCCCTTGTGTTGTTCTGAGAAGAGTTGATAGGGTCCTGTTGACAACTTCGGTTTGGCCATCGGTTTGAGGATGGCAAGTGGTTGAGAAGAGTAGCTTCGTGCCTAGTTTTCTCCAAAGGGTCCTCCAGAAATGGCTGAGGAACTTGGTGTCCCTATCTGATACGATGGTCCTTGGCACTCCATGAAGCCGTACTATCTCCCTGAAGAACAGCTCAGCTGTTTGTGTGGCATCATTGACATTGGCACATTGATGAGGACATCAGGTCGTACATCCAGCCAGGAGACCAGACTGGCCGACCAGGAAGCTTGCCCGAGACAGCAGGACCATCCGGCGCGCCTGCCGGACCAGACAGTACCGCCGGACCCTCGACCTATAGGACCACACCGGTCAACATTGCCGGCGGAGAGGCCCATGCTTCCGGCACACTTGGTGGGGACGTGGATAACACCGCCGGTCCCCCTGATGACACCGCCGACTCCGGGATCAACTTGGCCGGTCCTGAAGTCATTCCGGCCAGTACCGCGCACAATCCAGCCGGTACAGGCCATCCAGCCGAGTACACGCACACTTCCACTTCTACACAAGAGGACTCGGACCAAATGAGCTACCAGCTCCAGGACATGCACTTAGAGGAAGTCTCAACACCAGTAGTACCTCAAGGAGCAATGACAAGAAGCAGATCAAGGGCGCTCTTCCACAAATTCAGCCTATGGGTCAACAAGCTTCTAGTAGAAGATCGACTAAGGACAATGGGCCAGAAATACAAGGAAGAGTCCACTAGCTTCTCAACAACACAAGGGACATCAGAGACTTGGGCTTTAGTGGCAAGAGAGGTCAAGGCCCAGAGATTTGTAACCCTACTCCAAGTCGAAGACTAGGAGCAAGGCGCGTGCAGGCCACAAGGACGGCCACCTTCCATTTCTTGGCCGTGAGGTGAGTTAAGGTAAGTTTACATTCGAATATATGCCTCTTTCTGTTTTGCAGGGTAGGATCTAGTTGCTTTACATTTTTGAGTCAAAACATTTTAGGAATAGGTCCTTTTTCGGTTATGCACTTTTGTATCTTTTCCTTTTGTGCACTTTTGTAAACTTTCCTTTTATTTGTTTGAGTCGACCTTAGAAGGTCAAGCTGTCGAGCATATTAATAAGGCTCCTTCCAGCATTGTAGTTCGACAACCTTTTTGATATTAATAAAGATCGAATTTTCTTTCAACAAGTTATCCTCTCAAGAGACTTGTGCACTTAGAACCTAGTTGAGACCAGCCCTCCT
>CM032155.1:28798284-28803284 GCA_018901935.1 Pugionium cornutum
GGAAGCTTGTGTTCAAATCCCTAACTCGGTCATTGAAAAGAACAAGTCCAAATGGGAATGTTTCATCATAGGCCAATTCCACGGCAATGCTCCCTCTCCAGGAGCATTACATGCTATAGCAAATGGGATTTGGAGCAAAAGACTGCGTGACATCACCGTGTCTAAGCTATCGGCCCGAACCTTCCTCATCAAAGTCCCTTGCCCGATGACTCGGAAGCGGATCCTTGCTCAAGGAATGTGGCACATTGAAAATCAGGCCATGTTCGTGGCAAACTATGAACCTGGGTTGGAGCCGGAATCCCCTGCTCTCTCTTCAGCCCCTGTGTGGATTGATCTACACAATGTGCCTCCGCAATTCTTCTCGGAAGAAGGTCTCGAGCACATTGCCGGACTAGTTGGGGATCCAATTTTTTTGCACCCTAACACAGCTAAAATGTTGAACCTCGAGGTGGCAAGGGTTTTCACGATTGTGGATTTAACAAAGCCTCTCCCCGAAGCTGTCAATGTTAAATTCGAATCTGGGCATATTCAGAGGATTTTGGTGTCAAGCCCTTGGCTCCCACCCCAATGTTCGTTCTGCAATGAGATTGGGCACTCTCTTAAAAGATGTCCCAAAGCTCCTATAACATGTGTCACATGTAACTCGACCGGGCACTCTCCTGAGAATTGTCATCGCTCAAAGAGCAATCTCCCTGTGGCAGTAAACCCCCAGGTCCCCCCAAAAGCCAAGTCTCGTAGAAAGGCGAAAAGACTCCCTTCATTAATGGCGCATCATGCGTCGAGTAAGGAGCCCGTCTTGCCGTCAACACAACATGAGCAAAATTTGATGAAGTCTGCTCAAATCCAGGAAGAAAAGAATGCTCAATCTGATGCGGCAGAAGTCGAAGAAGAGGAAGGTTCTGATTCTTCGTCCTCTTCTAATTCATCATCTGATGAAGATTCAAGCTCCACCAAATCTATCCAGCCCATCCCATCTTCTCCCTTATCGGAAGAAGACGACAACCCTCCTGAGGAGGTTCCATTCTCTAAGGTTTTCTCCAAAAATCAGAAAAAGCTTCAAGCTCGTTTGCAGAAAAAGATCTCAGCTCAAAAGTCTGCTCAGTCTAGGGCCAAGGGCCCCCTATTCCGGTAAATATTATGTCTAATATCTTTTGTTGGAACGTTAGAGGCTTTAATAAGTCGGTTAGAAGAAGAAGCTTTAAGAAGTGGCTCGTAGGTAGCAAAGCTGTTTTTGGTGGGATAATCGAAACTCGGGTGAGAGAACATAAGTCTCAGGGAATTATGAACTCTAGTCTTAAAGGTTGGTGCTCAGAAGGGAATTATGAGTTTGCTGAGTTAGGAAGAATCTGGTTGATTTGGCATTCGGATGTGACGGTATCTATCATCTTTAAATCTAATCAAATGATTGCTGCGATTGTGAAACTTCCTAGAATTGAGGAGGTAGTGGTTATTTCGGTAGTCTATGCTCAAAATTGTAGCTCCGAAAGAAGGTATCTTTGGGATGACCTTAAAAGTCTATCTTCCAACTCATCGGTTTGTGATAAAGCGTGGTTGGTCTTGGGTGATTTTAATCAAGCTTTGAACCCGGCTGATGCTTCTTCAGGGAGCTCTAGAATATCTCGGGGTATGGAGGAGTTTAGAGAATGTTTATTGGACTCGGATCTTTCTGATTTAGCCTTTAGAGGGAACTACTTTACTTGGTGGAATAAGCAGGAAGCTAGGCCAATTGCTAAGAAAATTGACAGGGTTCTCGGTAATGATGTTTGGAAAGCAAGGTTCCCCACTTCTTACTGTGAATTTGGCGATCCTATGTTCTCTGATCATTGCTCGTGTCGTGTTCAGCTTGAGGCTCAGTTGCAAACTCATCGGTCTCACTTTAAGTTTGCTAATTTCCTTTTGCGAAATAAGGACTTCATGATGCAAATTGCATCCAAATGGCTTTCTTTTCAAGTGAGAGGTACTTGTATGTTTACTCTCTCCAGGAAGCTCAAGATGCTTAAGGGAAGTATTAGAAGTTTTCACAAAGAAAACTACTCTAACATTGAAAAGAGACTAGAAGCTGCGGCAATTGCGCTTTCTAAAAGTCAAGTAAATTTTCTCTCCAATCCATCCTCTCATCTTGCGGCTTTGGAAAAGATAGCTCATTCTAAATGGTTAGAACTTGCTATTGCGGAAGAAAAGTTTGTTAGGCAAAGATCCAGGGTATTGTGGCTTTCTGAAGGTGACTCCAACTCTGCTTTTTTCCATCGAATGGTGGCTTCTAGAAAGGCCTCAAATCAGATCCATTATCTTATCGATGATTCAGGCAACCGAATTGATGGTCAGGATGATCTCGTCGAGCATTGTGTTGGATTCTATACAAAGCTCCTTGGAGAAGATTCGATCCCTCTTTCTCAGGATCAGATAGTCATTATCCAGAACTTATCCTCTTTCAAATGCTCTTCCCAAATGCAGGCTCTCCTAACCGAGATGGTCACTCCTCAAGAGATCAAAGAGGTCTTATTTGCATTCCCAAGCAATAAATCCCCTGGGCCGGATGGATATAATTCTGAGTTCTTCAAGTGTGCATGGAGTTGGATCGGGGACGAGATCATCAATGCAATTATGGAGTTTTTTATGACCGGAAAATTGTTAAAGCAGTGGAATTGCACTTCCATTACTTTGGTGCCAAAAAAAGCAGGTGCAGATAAATTAGCGGATTTCAGGCCTATTTCATTGTGCTCTATGCTCTACAAAGTTATTTCCAAGATAATTGCTTCTAGGCTCAAGAGGGTTCTACCAGCGATGATAGCCCCAACGCAATCTGCTTTTATCCAAGGAAGGCTCCTTATTGAAAACGTCCTTCTAGCCACGGAGTTGGTTCAAGGATTTAGCCAAAAAGCTGTCTCTAAAAGAGGGCTGATAAAGGTTGACCTTCGGAAAGCTTTTGACTCAATTAAATGGGAATTCTTGATCAAGGTTCTTGAGGCTGCGGATTTTCCTTCCCAGTTCATCAATTGGGTCTACCAATGCATCAGCACTACCTCTTTCTCAATTAACATCAATGGTCGCTTAAGTGGCTTTTTCAAAGGGAAAAATGGCATAAGGCAAGGGGATCCTCTTTCTCCTTATCTCTTCATAGTTGCAATGGAAATTTTCTCTAGGATGTTGGATCACAACTTCAATGTTGGGCGTATTGGCTTCCATCCGCAAGCGAAAGATCCAAAAATATCACATCTAGCTTTTGCGGATGATTTAATGATATTCTTTGATGGCTCTAAAAGGTCTCTTAAGGAGGTCAATACCTCTCTTGACTCTTTTTTTCAGCTTTCAGGTCTTAAGATGAATAAAGAGAAATCTGCTCTTTATATGGCTGGATTGTCAACGCAAGAAGAGAATGAAATCATGGTTGAAGGGTTCTTTCGTGGTTCTTTCCCCTTCCGTTATCTTGGATTGCCCCTGATGCACAGAAAGCTTCGTAAGTCTGAGTATTCTCCTCTCCTTGACTCCATTGCATCGAAATTTAATCATTGGGCTTCGAAATTGCTCTCGTTCGCTGGGAGGCTTCAGATGCTATCTTCTGTGATTTATGGAATTCTTAACTTCTGGTTTTCGGTATTCCTTCTTCCTAAAACCTGCATCAAAGCCATTGAGAGTATGTGTATCAAGTTCCTATGGAAAGGTGATATTTCTAAAAAAGGTGGTGTCAAAGTCGCGTGGAAAACTATCTGTCTTCCAAAAATGGAAGGAGGTCTTGGCCTTCGGGATTTTCGGATTTGGAATCAAACACTAATCTTAAAGCTCGTGTGGATCTTGTTCTCTAAAGCTGGTTCTTTGTGGGTTGCGTGGACTACCAAACATTACCTTGGTAACTCTTTTTATTGGTCCGCTCATGCCGATCATAGATCTTCATGGATTTGGAAGTCTCTCCTTGGGTTGAGACCGCTCGCTAAGCGTTTCCTTCGGTGTTGCGTCAATGATGGAACCTCCGCAAGCTATTGGTTCGATAATTGGCTTCAATGTGGGCCTCTTATTGATACCCTTGGTCCGGTTGGTCCAACTCTTACTGGGATTCCTATTAATAGTAAAGTTTGCGATGGATCCTCAGGCAACAGCTGGATTTTACCCTCTTTGAGATCCCGTAATCCTGCCCTTCTTGCTCTAAGGGAGGAGTTGTCTAGCACCCAGATACCGAGGCCTTCCCGCGGCGCTGATTGCTTCCATTGGGTAACCCCCAATAAGGGTACAACATCCTTCTCCTCCTCGCGCACTTGGGAAGTCCTTCGTCCTCGTCAGCAAGCACAACCGTGGGCTAATGTCGTGTGGTACAAAGGTTTTATTCCCAAACACGCGTTCACTTTTTGGGTTGCTAATATGAACAAGTTGCCAACTCGTGAGAGACTACTAAAGTGGGGTCTCAATTCTCCTTCATCCTGCCTCTTTTGCAATGCAAACGATGAATCTAGGGACCACTTGTTCTTTCTATGCAACTATAGCGCTCATGTTTGGAAGCTAGTTCTATATCGGCTCGGGGTTTCATTTCAAAGTTTTGCAAATTGGGACAATCTTATTCAGTGGTTATCTTCCGCTATGCAAAGACAAAAAAGAACTTTGGCGTCTATAACATCTCATCTTACGATCTATGTGTTATGGCGGGAAAGGAACAGAAGACTCCACGGCGAGAAGCTCACAACCAGCTTAGATCTATTTCTTAATATCGATAGGACCACTAAAGACATCATCTTAGGCCGGATTTCGCGCAAATGGTTCCATAACCTTCTTTCAATTTGGTTCACTCACTCATGATCTTCTCTTGAAATGATCTCTTCAACCTGTTTCGATTAGCCTTTTAATTTTTTTTGGGCCAATCTAACTCTGTAGCCTCTAAGCTTTTGTAAAACGTTCCATTTCAATATATTTACATTTTATCAAAAAAAAAATGTACTGTGGTGGCAGTCCGGAAAATGGCACTAATGCTATGTAAGGGGGTGGTGCCCCTTCGAGGTGGGATGGGTCCGAAG
>CM032155.1:28845784-28847368 GCA_018901935.1 Pugionium cornutum
CACGATGTCCGAGGTCCGGCACCGAGCGTCGGTGACTTTCGCCGGCAACTTTTCCGGCAACTTTTCCGGTGATCCGTTTTGTTGCTATTTTCGATTAGCCTAGTTGGGATGGTCGTGTTTCGCAGGGGGAGACACGGATCCGGCTAGGCATTTGCCGATATCCGTGAACGATGCACCATCGCCTGTGCATCGATCGGCTGGTGACCCTGGTCATCAATTCACTCGCCTGGTTTGGATGGTCGTGTTTCGCAGGGGGAGACACGGATCCGGCTAGGCATATGCCGATATCCGTGAGCGATGCATCATCCCCCTGTGCATCGATCGGCTGGTGGCCCCGTGGTCATCGATTCACTCGCCTGGTCGGGATGGTCGTGTTTCGCAGGGGAAGACACGGAGCCTGCTACTAGGCGTTTGCCGTTATCTGTGAGCGATGCATTCCCTGTGCATCCATTCGCTGGTCACCCTTTCCGGTAAACCGCTCTGTTCGAGCTGTTCATCTGTCGCTTGCGGGTTTGAAAGAAATCACATTGCGCACTGTTGGGCTAAGCGGCGTACTCGACTTAGTCAGTCCTCTCAGCGTGCGGAAGTGACGTGATCGAATCATTCCCAATGGCTGCAGTCGTCCCTACATGTTTTCGCGCTTGTGCGGCTTTGGCGTGGTTTCGTCCGTTTTCTATCTGCTCTTCCGATTACATCGAAAGAGTCGTTGGAATGATTGATGTTATCGTGTCAACTGAACGTTCGGCGTATGAGTGGTAATCGGATAGCTAGTGTTTGTAGGCTCCGTGCTCGCGCACCGAACTGCATACCACCTGTCCTTCTCAGTTGCTTCACGAGCAATGTAACGCTCGTTGACTAGATCCGGGCTTGTGCTGCGTACCTAACTGAAAGGAATTGTCGAGTTTGGCTTCCAACGTTGTTTGCGGCATCTCCTACCCTGGGGAAGTCGCGAACACAACAGCCGGCACTTGTGATCCTTGCGCCTTGGCATAAAGCCTCGTTCGCCCTGGTGAATAAGCTGTCGGTTGATCTCTCAGATGCGGAATGGTAATGGGTGGTGACTCTAAGCAATTCAGTCCCGCCAATTCACGTTTACCCTCGGGCAAAAGATGACGGTCAAGACCTCGTCTCTTCTTTCTTACCTAGCGTTAGCGAGAATTAGTCGGGGCCTTGCCGTGATTTATGAATGCTACCTGGTTGATCCTGCCAGTAGTCATATGCTTGTCTCAAAGATTAAGCCATGCATGTGTAAGTATGAACGAATTCAGACTGTGAAACCGCGAATGGCTCATTAAATCAGTTATAGTTTGTTTGATGGTAACTACTACTCGGATAACCGTAGTAATTCTAGAGCTAATACGTGCAACAAACCCCGACTTCTGGAAGGGATGCATTTATTAGATAAAAGGTCGACGCGGGCTTCTGCCCGCTGCTCTGATGATTCATGATAACTCGACGGATCGCATGGCCTTTGTGCTGGCGACGCATCATTCAAATTTCTGCCCTATCAACTTTCGATGGTAGGATAGTGGCCTCCCATGGTGGTAACGGGTGACGGAGAATTAGGGTTCGATTCGGGAGAGG